>JAAXYX010002233.1:0-18363 GCA_036851915.1 Ptenothrix huangshanensis
ATTGAGATTTGTTTGAGATTCTCGCTAAACAAATCTCAATTAAATCTCCGTATCTATGGAAATACAATGTTAATTTTTGAGGTGAGATGAAGTGAGAAAGTTTGAGATCCGTCAGGTTTCACCCTACTGTCTGAATTTTTATATTTTAATTTAAAGCAAAAAATAATGTATGAATAATTTTAAAATATTTCAATTTCCGTGTTCAAAACATAAACATTTTAAAACCATGTAGGCTGTAATAAACAGACCAATTCAGATAAGCATCATTCATTTAGCTCGTTTTGCATACGTTAACTGGATTACCTACCATGTATAGTAGCAAAAAACTGCTAGGGCTTATCTACTTCTATTACCATGTACTTACTTGTGTACTTATGCTATGTAATGTGAATCGAACTTCACATATTCGCAATCACAATTTTACCGTTTGCGACTATGGCGAAGGAATGATGATATCATGTAAGAATGGAAATGGAAGCTTTTTGCCTTGTACTAGATCCTAGTAGAAATGTAAAAATAAAACGGGACCTAAACACAAGTTATTCTTATAAAATATATATACATGTAATAAAAAAAACATTTTTTTGCTACACAGTATTACAATTTTGACGCAATAAATTTAAATCCCCAGGAAAAAATGATAGCCAGCGGAAATGTTGGTGGCTTTTGCATGTGTGTATCTGTATCTACTAGAGGTAGGTAGGTAGGTATGTGGTTTTGAAGTTGCATTTAATAAAAAGGAAGCGTTTGGCTACGTATTGTCTCCTGCTTTAGCTCACATCACTACCAGAATTCCTGTCTCAATCTCCTTTCAACCCTTCTACTCCTAGTTTCCGCAAATTCTGCTCCATTACAATTTGCAACCTTGTATTAAAGGAATACATTCCTAGCCGTTTTCATCATCTTTGTATGTATATATTACTGTAGTATTTAACATGAACATGGTCGGCATTTAGTTGGCTTTGAAATGTTGCCGGGAATGTTTCTGGCAAGCTTGTATTCTAAATCAATTATTGTTTATAATTACAAACAAAGTGCATCTAATTTATTTAGTAAAATATGATTTCAGAAATAAATAAATGTATTGCAATCAATGCATAAAAAATAGTCCTAATAATTCCAAAGAGAATACAACGCCCTTCCCTTTCTCCGTCCAGCCAAGATTCAACACGTATGAGGAAATGAACACTAGTTTCTGTACTGGAGTAGGAAGCTTTACTATAATAATATTGGCATCGGCATTCGCATGGGAGTTCACATGCTCAGGAATTCGCAGCATTCCTCCTTTTGGTGTGGCATTGACTGGCGCGAAGCACCACAAGTGGGAAGCTTTGTGCGTATTACCGTCTCCGGCTCAGATCCACATAGGGAGGATTCTTTTCTAGAGGAATTTCCTACGCAAAAACATTGCGAACGTATGTTTCACATTGGTGTACATACGGAGCAGAAATTCCTTCTGCTCAACTTACCGTGCAGACAGACATTCACCCTCCACCGTTTACAACCACGTTGGTTGTGATGTGCGTTGCGTTTTGCGTTGAAGAAATTCCCTAGGGAAAGAAAGATTCCGTGCAATGTTTCACGTGTAAATGTCTTTCTCCCTGACAGAGCGATTTGCAGGCATTTAAATTCACACTGACTTAAAATTACGCTTTTGCATCTCGATTGTAATTTTTACTCGCATGAGAAATGACAATGAGTTAGACGAAGTATTTTATTCGTATAATTATATCTGTATTTTAAGACTTTTCAGAAATATCAAAGAGTAAAACAAAAGGTGGGGGAAGTATTGCAGGAAGAAATCCAGCGCCCATTCCATTAGTGGCAATGGCATTTCGCAATGTATTGGTGGAAAACAGAAAGCTGCCTTTAGTTATTGATTTAAATTGGCGGTTGCTGAAATCAAGGGAAGCTGCGTGCTTTGTACAGTCTCCTGCTGGAGCACACATCACTAGGATTCTTTGCCCAGGCACTGGCAATGGAATTTAGTACGCAAAATATTGCGTGCTGTATTATTTTACATTAGCGTACATACTCGCTAAGCTGCTTCCGAGCTCAGCTGACTGACAGCTCTTGGCTCTGCTCGAAGTCGTTGACAGTAAATTCTACTCGGTATGCAAAGCATTGTGTGAAAATATCTACTACCTACTTACAGTTGCTATTGTAATTACAATGTCATCAACATTTAATAAATAACAAGCAGACTTTATTAGGTGAATTGCTTGTTCATAAGTTATTGATACATGCAGAGCAGATATAGAGAAAACTCGTAAAATTTTGAACAAAAATTACACACTACGCTACGAGGCCAAAAGCAAATTGACAATTTGGGTGAAAACAAAATTGACAAAATTAGGCGTAGACTCCCTTTCCAAATTATGAAATGCCCCCACCTTAATTCCTGTATGGGGAAATGATCTACAAATAGCTCGAAATTCTTGTCTTTGTGATCTAACATTTAATTTCTGAGACACTATTGCTAATTTAGTGGTTAATAGTTTCATTTTTTCTGGAACTACGAAGGCTTTATCGAAGAGCACGATGAATACGATGATAGCATCTGAGGCCATGGAAAGTCCACAGTAGAATAAAAAGGGCAAATAATTGTACTGAATTGTTGTGAAACCACTGAAGATAGACACAGTCAGACACAGCATCTTTACTATAAATATTATGGAGGAGAAGCCGGCGTTGAAGAATTGGAGGTAGAGTTGGAGTGAGCGCATGGCAGAGCAGATATCTCGGAGGGTGTAGTAGAACACCGGGATTTTCTTACTGTTAGCAATGCAACTGAAACAAGGGACAAGTATTGCTTTAATTAGTTTGATTCGGGAAGTACGTATGTACATTGTATAAACTAAACAATCTTAGAGCAAGATCGCATGTACCTACAACCCCAACAACGTATGTAGGTAGTCGTATTTACTACAAATACGAAAGCAATTATTTTAGACGCACCAGTGTTTACATTGTAATTAATGAATAGAGCTTGAATTTTTATTATTTGTTACACGCTTAGAAAACTAGCTCGGGTTTTGCAGTTTTAAAGGTTAATGTTTTACTCTTTTGTGAATTAGAATATGACTAAATAGAAAAGATATGAACGAACAAGTGTATCATTTTAGGTAGGATAGGAAAAATCCATAATTTTACTTTTTCAAGATGAGAGAATAAAAATCAATTTCCCTAACGTATGTTTACAAAACTGAGGAATTTTTCTTTCGTAATAAACTCCAGTTTGTTAATAAATCCCTAACATTCTAATTTTTCTGATAGATCCACGAAATTCCTTGCTAATAAATCCCCACAATTCCAAATTTTCTAATTTCCCAAATTTTCTTTTATGATAAATTCCCAAAATCCTAAAAAACTTCATGTCTGAAATGCCGAGTATATTTTCCCCAAATATTTTTGCCCTAAATTCTCTTTCAGCGGTAATAAATTCTTAACACGCAAATAATTTTCCTTACGCCAAAAATTCCCTGCGAATTTGCTTTGTGCAACATTATATGTTAACTATTGCTGGTTTCATCATTTTGTTTGACATGTAAAGCCATTTCTACAAGTGCGTAAATGCATTTCATTATTACCTATCCAAACAGGAAATATTCGCATCGATGGCCAAGTTGAAGAAATGAACAAAAATTAGAATAATGTAAACTGCATGAAAAATCCCATACACCCAAAAAAATCCGATCAGCGTATCAATCAACATGCTAATCAAGAAGGTGTATGTGTTTTGAAATCTTTCCTGGAGAGAAGCATACATGAGAACAGGAATATTTGTGTCGGTAAAGTATAGTCCAGCATAGCAGAAAACAGTGGGAAATAGCAGCCGCGGAAGGTTAATCAATACTAATTCGTGGAATGAATGACTCGGTGATAATTTTAAATATCTGAAGCGTTTTAATCCCTTTTTCTTTTTATGCCTTATATTACCATCACTACCATCATCTTCATCTTTAGTACGTCGACTAGAATCACATTTAGTTTTCGGATTTAGCGTCAATTTTGCCCAACGTGAAGGCACTGCCACAAGTTTAGGATTCACACCACAATCAAAAACCCAACTAAAAATGCAAATGTTGAAATCAGTAAACTTGACTGAGTAAAGCCAATTCATAAGCGAGGAACAAATGGAAACTGCCGTAGTACAAATACAAATAGGCATGTAAAACGGATGTGAAGTTGTTGGTGAACTTGTCACTGCTAAGAGTGTCATATAAAATAACCGAATTGTATTGAGAAGTTGTAAACCAAGCCAGAAGCTGTACGTTTTCCATTTCCAATTCGATGCTGGTTTATCTTTATCTTTCTCATGGATATTGAATTTGAATTTTCCCTCGTAGAACACGAGCGAGGTAAGATTTAGTCTCGATGCCAATCGAAATATTTTGGAATTTTGTTTTAAATCCCATTCGTTCAACATGTTTATGTACTTTTAGGAAAACAATTTATTCGTACAACGTAAGATAGTAATTACAGGATTCACAGGTGTAAAACTCGACCAACGTAACGTTTTTTTTTCCTTTTTTGATGGGGGAAGCTCAAAAAGCTGGTGACTAACATGCAACTGCGGAAAAATGCTTTTAATTGCTTGAATACTTTTTGGTACATTAGTAATTATACAACAAGTAATTATTCATCGATCTGGATCAAAACACAATTAAATTCACGATAATTACCTATGTACTTGTCTAAAAGAAATAAAATGTTAGTTTGCCAATATAATTATGTGTTCTTCTATACGCAACCGACAATTAAACTACATCAACTACACATTAAAAGTTTATTTCCGTTTTTTCCACGTCTATAATTACCTTCATCTGGACATTAATACAATCAAACAATTTATTACTTAACACATCATGTCATTTGGTTGGTGCAATACATCCAATTATTATCATTTCAGACAGCTTCTCACAAGCCAAACTGTTTTCCTTCTCGGCTTTAAGTCAGTGATGATGCAATTATAATTAATTACGCCTTTCTAATCATATTTCCATGTTTTCGGGTACAGCCCTATTAAATTACAATTCGTTTTCTCATTTTCCTGTCCCTTACCATGGTGACCTAAAAACAATAACCAAAGAAAACTGTTTAAATTGCTTCTCAGAAGATGCACTTACCCCATTAAAATGGTATTTGTACTTTTAATTGCATTTCAAATTGAGTGGTTTACTTGCTAATGAATGGGCGTAGATGTAAGTTCTCGAAATAGTTATCTGTAATGTAATGAAATAAAAATTATTTGAGCAGTAGTCACGGATCTGTATAATTATCTACATGTATGACAATTGATTGTTTTCTTGAGTTTACGTGAGATAGACTGACGAGGGGGAAGAAAGTGTAGAGAAAAATGTACCAAGTCTTCATTTCAATTTTTTAAATTAGGCTTAAAACGAAAAATACCTACGTAGGTACGTAGATATAGTAGGTAATTTATGTTTTTATAAATTGAATTTCATGCATTGGTGAATTGAAAGATTATTGTGCAGGTACATAATTCCTGTGCTCAATTGCACTACAATTGCTTTGCATAGTATCGTTAGATATTTGGACTCGGTATCGGAATAATGCTGAAAGGAGTGAATATTGAAATATAACAATGATTAGCTGAATAACTATGAACACAATATAGATGAATAAAAAAATCATTGCCTAGAATTCTTACTCGGATTAGTACAAATTTAATTACTAACTACAGTCATCTGTATCTGTAGTCTTTGCTCCTACTTCATGCTTCAGTCTAGTGGTGTCTAAGTTCTGCCATCAAGTTTTTTGCCCTTGGAGGGAAATCCTATGCTCACATGCATTTAAAATCTTAAAACAACAATAACGTAAAATAAATCTAATAAGAGCCCAGCTATCATTCTAAAAATTGGATTTTCTGACCAATGCTTAAGCATAGGTTTAGACCCGGCTAAACAAGAAGTCTATTTTTAGAGGCCAAATCTTGTTAGAAGTTTTACGTAAACCTGAAACGCATTTAGGAAATAATAAGAAAAGTGCATTTAAGTGAATCCAACCAATTAAAAGTTTAAATTAC
The DNA here is from genome assembly GCA_036851915.1 of Ptenothrix huangshanensis. NCBI lineage: Eukaryota > Metazoa > Arthropoda > Collembola > Symphypleona > Dicyrtomidae > Ptenothrix > Ptenothrix huangshanensis. The sequence goes on from JAAXYX010002233.1 coordinate 6,050, forward strand.
AAGAACTCGTTATGCATTATGTATAGTGCTTGTTTCGAAATCAACAAAATAAGGCTTTGAGCCAATGATGCCAAAAATTTCGTGCTAAATTAGAATCCTCTGTGGGTACTGGAAATCTGCAAAAAAATCGACATGAAGCTGAAGCTAACTGGAGCTGATAAGTTAGATGTGGAACTGAGGGATTCTCCAAAGGGACTAACTATCTAAAAACAAGCGAAAGCTGCGTGAGAGCATAGCAGCTCACAGCTCTTGGTTCAAAGTCGTCGACAGTCAATTTTACTCCGTATGTAAATATGTAAAACGATGTATGAAAATAATTGCATTTGTTATTACAATCCCATCAACATTTATTCAAAAATAAAGCCGAGGTAATTACAAATTACTGATTATGCTATAGAGAAAAATTGTAAATTTTTAAACACATCAACTAATTATATATACTACGCGGCCAAAAGTAAATTGACAATTTGGGTGAAAACAAAATCGACAAAATTAGGCGTAGACTCCCTTTCCAAATTATGAAATCCCCCCACCTTAATTCCTGTATGGGGAAATGATCGGCAAATAGCTCGAAATTCTTGTCTTTGTGATCTAACGTTCAATTTCTGAGATACTATTGCTAATTTGGCGGTTAGTAGCTTCATTTTTACTGGAACGAGGAAAGCTTTATCGAAGAGCACGATGAATACGAGGATAGCATCTAAGGCCATGGAAAGTCCTGGGTAAAATAAGAAGGGTAAGTAATTATACTGAATTGCTACAAAACCACAGATGATAGACAAAGCCAGGCACTGGATCTTCAGTAGAAATATTATGGAGGAGAAGCCGGCGTTGAAGAAGTGGAGGTAGAGTTGAAGTGAGCGAATGGAAGAGCAGATATCTCGAAGGGAGTAGTAGAACACCTGACTTCTTTTGCTATTAGTGCTGCATCTGAAACAAGAGTCAAGTAATTATGGCTTTGGTTACGTCCATTTTAAGACTATGTACACTGTAAAAACTAAGAATTCTTAGGACTCAAATTTTACAATCTATTGCCATTCATTTCTTGCTAAAATTAGTTTCACCGATCACAAATGCTGAATGCAAAGCCATATTTCCAAACGTATACGTATATAAATGCATTTTGAGGTTACCTTTCCAAACCGGAAAAATTCGTATCGATAGCCAAGTTGAAAAAATGAACAAAAATGAGAATCATGTACACTGTGTGGTAAATCCCAAACACCCAAAAACATGTGAACATGGTATCCATTAACAAGCTCAGGAAGAAAGTGAATATGTTTTGAAATCTTTCCCCCAGCAAAGCAAACATGAGAATAGGAATTCTCGTGTCCGTAAAGTATAATCCAGCATAGCCGAAAACAGGGGGAAATAGCAGCCGCGGAAGGTTAATTAATACAAATTCGTAAAATGAATGACTCGATGATAATTTTAAATAGCTGAAGCGTTTAAGTTCCTTTTCTTTTTTAACACTTGTATTTATACCACTATTATCATCTTCGTGATTAGTGCTTCCACTAGAGTCACAAGTATTACTCAATGTTAATGGTGGCCAACATGAAGGCACTGACACAAGTTTAGGATTCACAACACAATCAAAAGTCCAGTTGAAAATGCATATGTTGAAATCAGCAAACTTGACTGAGAAAAGCCAATTTATGACCGAGGTAAAAATGGAAACTCCCGTGGTACAAATACTAACAGGGATATAAAAAGGATGTGAGGATGTCGATGAACTTGTTGCTGCTATGAGTGTCATATAAAATAACCGAATTGTGTTAATAAGTTGTAGAGTAAGCCAAAAACAGTAGATTTTCCACTTCCACTTCGATGCTGGTTTATCATGATCATGATCTTTTTCACTAATGTTGAATTTGAATTTACCCTCGTGCGCGTGGAACACGAGCGGGGTGAGATTTAGTCTCGAACCTAACTGAAATACCTTGGAGTTATGTTTTAAATCCGACTTATTCAACATCTTTCTCAGAACCAAAATGTCCGGTAATGCTTCTTTTAAATTTTAATAATGCAAAGTAGTGTTTTCTTAGCATATGTCAAGCTCCACGGTGAACGGAAACTACAATTTTTTTGTTTTTATTTAGCTAAAGAAGTTGATAGAAGCTTTAACATACACTGAATGTAGTGCCCAAAAATGCGCAAATAGTGATGCTCTTTATGTACCAAATGCTAAAATAATTCAATTTGCTTTTAGTGTTTCTTGTGCTTTTAAAAAGAAATAAGTTTCTGAGATAAGTAGGAAAAGCTGCAAAACCGGAGGCCACCATATAAATGCACAGAAATGCTTTAGTTCTTTTTAGTCACCTTAGTAATTACACAATAAAATAATTATTCATGGATCTGGAAGCAGTTTTTCCTCAAAGCACGATTAAATTCACAATAATTATCATAATATCTAATATGGCGAACGTAATTATACGCTCTTATATACGAAACTGACAACTAATTAAACCACTTTAATTACCTACATAGGTATTAAATGTTTTATTTTTGTTTTTTTAGCACCCAAAATTGTACTATTTGGGCTTAAATAGAATTTAATAGAATAAAACAATTTATTACTTCTTACGAAATGTCAATCGGTTGTTGCAACAAATCCAATTATTATCATTTCAGACAGCTATATACCAGCCATAAACTGTTTTATGGTTCTCGGTGTCAACCATGATGCAATTATGTATAATCTCACTTTTCTAATCAAAGTTTCTCCTTTTCGGGTACTCGCCTTATTACGATTATCATTCGACTTTTCTTTTTCCTGCCCCTTCCCATGGTGACCTAACAACAAAGAAGAAAAGAAATTATTGATCTTGATTTTCACAAGATATGTACTACATCAAAATGATATTTGCACTTTAATTTGTACTTCAAACAGAGGAGTTTTACTTTTTACTTGCTAATGAACGGGCATAGCTGTACGTTCTCTGGATTGTCATATGTGCAATGTAAAGAAATGCAAATTATTTAAGAAAACTATTCAGGGATCAGCTATTCTCATTAACAAGCCGTAAAAATGGTTCAGCCTAGAAAAAGTCCGGCTTACGGAGGTTCGGATTACAGATGAAAGTCAACTACATACGAACAGGTCTTCCTGCACGGGCGCATCGACGCGTTCGGTTTTGAGAAAAGTGCGGCTTATGAAAGTTCGGCTTAAGGCGATTCCACTGAAAGTTTAGTAAACTTTCTTTCCGTTATTAGTGAAAGTAAGTCCTACAATATGTATTTGAGTTTCTATATTCCGAAATACCGTGAGCTACGTAATTACATACAAAATTATGTATTGAAGCTGAAACCTTTTTTATTCTGCCATTGAGAATAGCCAGCTGCAAGTAGTACCTACAATTTAAGTCTGCAGTAGCGCGGCATTGTAAAAAGGGACCGGCCGCCATAAGAGACAAGCTGTCTTCGGAGACCGGCTCTCTTTGTAGGCCGGCTCTTTTTGTACATAATTACATGATTGCCCCGGCAATCTTTAGAAGCCGGCTCCTATTTGACGTTTTACGGTACTTATTATTTCGTTTCATTATTAAACTACACGCAAGATGATTAATACGTGTGAGTTTATGGTGTCCAAGATGTTCCAATTTTACAGTGTACGTGTTGTGGAAATGTTCAATCCTATGTAAATTCGAGTTATAGACTGCGTTAAGGCGGTAACTAAAAACGGATGGATATTTTCGTTCAAGATGTAGCAGTTTTTACAGTGTATGAAAGAATACCAGTGCGTTAATTGGTTAAAAATGAAGCTCTACGCAGTAATTTATAAAGCTATTAATGTTATACCAATTGTCGGTGAAGAGTCAAAATGACACCGATCCAAATGTTGCTATATGCAACGTGAACTAACCCAGAAAGTCCAAGATGCAAAAAGACTTAAATCCGTATACAATTTTTATTTTTATTCATTTTAACATTTTTTAATATAACTATTCAAATCGTCACTCCTTTCATGACAAGTCAAAAATACAGCGTTATGCACTTTTTAAACAATAATAAGTACGTTTTATCCCTTCTGAAAAGTCGTAGTTAAAACGTTTTGAATTATTTTACATTAAAGTAAATATATAATTATGTATTGGCAAAGCTGCTTTAGAGCTTCACTGGCTGACTGATCTTGGCTCAAAGTCGTCAACAATCACTTCTACTCGGTATGTAAAGAAGTATATAATGCATTGTATGAAGATACCTACACTTGCTATTACAATGCCACCAACATTTATTCAATAGTAGACTGACGCAACTGCCCGTTTATAAATTACTGATTATTCTGTAGAGAGAAATTGTAAATATTGTAGGGTACATTGTAAACAATGTACCCTACGAGGCCAAAAGCAAATTGACAATTTGGGTGAAAACAAAATTGACAAAATTAGGCGTAGACTCCCTTTCCAGATTATGAAATGCCCCCACCTTAATTCCTGTATGGGGAAACGATCTACAAATAGCTCGAAATTCTTGTCTGTGTGACCTAACGTTCAATTTCTGAGACACTATTGCTAAGTTAGTAGTCAACAGCTTCATTTTTTCTGGAACTACGAAAGCTTTATCGAAGAGTACGATGAATACCAGGATAGCATCTGAGGCCATGAACAGCCCTGAGTAGAATAGGAAGGGTAGGTAATTGTACTGAATTGTTGTGAAGCCACATAAGATAGACAAAGCTAGACACAGGATCTTAGCTATAAATATTACGGAGGAGAAGCCGGAGTTGAAGAAGTGTAGATAGAGTTGGAGTGAGCGCATGAAAGAGCAGATATTTCGGAGGGAGTAGTAGTACACTGGGATTTTCTTACTGTTAGTAATGCATCTGAAACAAGAGTCAAGTATTGTTTTAATTATTTTCATTAAGAAAGTACGAATACACACTCTAAAAACTAAACAACTTAAAAAAAGGAAAACAGCAGTCTTATTTTATGTAACTGTAAGTATGGTGCCATTATTTAAGATGCACCAGTTATTACAGTGTACCTAATCAATAGAGCCATGGGTTAAATCGGATAATTTGTTACACGCTTAGAAAACTAACCAGAGTTTGCAGTTATAGTCGTAATTATTTATTATTCAACTAATTATAGGTGTTAGTTATCCTGGCAAGATGCGTCACTTGTTTTTAGTAAACTATTTTAACCAGTCAACTGTGAGAACACAATTCTAGTACAAAAAGAATTTTCGATTCTTTAGTTAAATATTTTTTTCAGATGCAAACAAACTCCGTAATTTCAGTTTTTAGCCTACCCTATCCGTACTTACATATATTTACGCATAAAAATTAGCCTAGCCCATATTTTGACTGTCAATCGCAAAAATTCGGGTCGTCGCCTGTTCATAATGCCGAGAATTTTCCCATTTGCGGAACCTAAATCACTAAATTTTACTGGAAAGTAAATTCTCAAACCTCAAGAAATTTTCTAAATTTTAATGCCCAAAATTTTCAGCAAATTAAATTTGTGCGCACTCTTTCACTATGTGCTACTGCTCATGTGTAAAACATAGTTTCACTGATCAGAAATGTAAAACCTTTTTCTAAATGTGTACAAATAGATTGCATGATTACCTTTTCAAATAGACAATATTCTCATTGATTGCCAAGTTGAAGAAATGAACAAAAATAAGAACAATGTAAACTGCGTGGTGAATCCCAAACACCCACAAAGCTGTAAACAGGGTATCCATTAACATACTCAGGAATAAGGTGAATACATTTTGGAATCTTTCCTCCAGCGAAGCAAACATAAGAATAGGAATTCTCGTGTCGGTAAAGTATAAAGCAGCGTAGCACAAAACAGTGGGAAATAACAGCCGGGGAAGGTTAATCAATACCATTTCAGTAGTCAACAGCTTCATTTTTTCTGGAACGAGGAAAGCTTTATCGAAGAGCACGATGAATACGAGAATAGTATCTGAGGCCATAAACATCCCTGTGTAGAATAGGAAGGGCAAGTAATTGTATTCAATTGCTACAAAACCACAGATGATAGACACAGCCAGGCACAGGATCTTCATTATAAATATAACGGAGGAGAAGCCGAAGTTGAAGAATTGAAGGTAAAGTTGAAGAGAGCGAATGGAAGAGGAAATATCTCGGAGTGAGCTGTAGAAGACCAGGGTTTTCTTGTTATTGTTAGTGATGTATCTGCAACAAGAGCCAAGTGTTGTTTCATTATTTATTTTATGAACAAATGTACACAGTAAAAACTAATGCAAGGCTTAAAATAGGAACACATGCATTTAAAGCGCCAATTGAACATTTGTGGTTATGACGTGGTCAATATTTGATATTTTTGACTTGGTATATATCTATTATACATTTATTAGGTAAAAGGAAATTCTATTATGTCTAATACAAGTTTCCATTACTTTCAATAGATATTCTATTAACTTTAATCGACGTTTCCATTCATTTTAACAAGACAAACTGTACCTCAGATCAATGCTATTCGCTATTAATTTTAATAGTAAGACTCGGTAAATTATTAACAGAAAAAAACTGTTGATATATTTAATAGATTTCGTTATAGGTGTTTTTTTTCTGATATTAATAGCGTGCCTATTTCAAAATAATAGTAATCCGGTTGATGTTCGTCGATTTTTTAGCGTGTAGGATTGGCAAAAATTCTCGAAATTCGCAATCAAAATTCCCAGCTAGTTGCAAAAAATAAATTTTTCTTTTCAATAAAAAGTTGTAGCTAATTTCCTAAAGCCAATTAACGAAATACTAAAAGTAGGTAATGCCAGTGAATTGGAAATTTATTTTTAAGTTTTAATCTCGAAATTGTTTAAAGTCCTGCTTTAATGCCCGGATACAGCAAAAGTTTTCAAAGCTTCCTCAAAATAATGCCCTAAATGCCGTATATGTCGTACTTTTTCCCCAAAAAATTCCCTCCAATGCTTAAGGCAGAATTTCAAATTTTTTATGTTTTTTTATTTATAATTTCCACGAAATTTTCATTAGGCCAACCCTAGTTTTTTTTTAGTTTTTAGAAACAGGTTTTACGGATCTGACAAGTACGTCAATTTCTTAGCGTATACAATTCCTTTCCATCATCCATACCTGTTCAAACTGGAAAGTGTCTCATTGATTTCCAAGCTGAAGAAATGAACAAAAATCAGAATCATGTACACTGCGTAGTAAGTTTCATATGTCCAAAATGCTGCAGCCAGGTTGTCAATCAGCATGCTCAGCAAGAAGGTGAATATGTTTTGAAATCTCTTCTCCAGCGAGGCAAACGTAAGTGTAGGAATTCTTGTATCGGTAAAGTATAATCCAGTACAGGTGAAAGCAAGTGGAAATAGTAGCCTAGGAAGGTTAATCAATACTAGTTCCTGGAATGAATGACCCCTCGAATTTAAAAAACTGTTGGGGTTTAATCCTTCCTCTTTCTTATGCCTTATATTACCATTACTACTATCATCCGTATGTTTAGTACCACGACTTGAATCACATTTATTAGTGCTTGCAGGAGCTTTCCGATTTCGCACTAATATTGCCCAACGTGAAGGCACTGCCACAAGTTTAGGATTCACAACGCCATCAAAAGTCCAACTAAAAATGCAAATGTTGAAATCAGCAAACTTAACTGAGTAAAGCCAGTTCATAAGACAGGTAAAAATAGACACACCAGTACTACAAACACTAATAGGCGTGTAAAAAGGGTTTGAGTGGGTCGAAGAATCTGTAGTTGTTAAGAGTGTCACATAAAATAACCGAATTGTGTTGAGAAGTTGTAGGGCAAGCCAAAAACAGTAGATTTTCCATTTCCAATTCGATGCTGATTTACCATTTTGTTTCCTGCTTATATTGAATTTAAATTTTCCCTCACGCGCATGGAATACCAGAGGGGTAAGGTTTAGTCTCGAGGCTAATTGAAATGCTTTAAAATTCATTTTTAAATCCGATTCATTCAACATCTTTTTTTTATCAAAACTGTCACAAACTTAATGATTTTTTTCTTGATAAAACGATTTTTATCTCAGCCTGAGGGTGCCCAAATAATGCCGTTTTGACTTTCAAGAATTCAAAAGTAATGCTTTTGTGTGCTCAAAATACTTTTCAAACTACATTTTTGTAGCACTCAGCAATGCTTTTTTTCTTAAAATGATATCCTCCTTTTGGCCGTATTTCAAAGTTTTTTGAATGTTCTTAAGCTTAGTAAGCTAAGACTTAAGCAGTTCATAACAATAAAAATCGTGAAAAAAGAACTCAAAAGTCCAAAAACAATGTTTTTAATCTCAAAAATGCTAAACTAACGCTTTTTGGTGGTTCAGACGCTTTCAATGCTTTTTATATTTTGAAAAAAAATGTATGCGTTTAGGGGATAGGTAGGTTGTCAAAAAGTTAAAAAATGGTGACTACCTTACACAAGCATTGAAATTGAAATGCTATCAATGTTTTTGGACGCCTTAGTAATTTAATTATACAACAAATAATTGCTCATCGATTTGGAGCCAAACGACTTTTATCCATCACATCATAATTAAATTCATAATATTTACGGGGCCATTTATTTGACATCAATAATGAAAATTTTATGTAATTCGTCAGTGTAATTATCTATGTATGCTTCCAGAAGCGAGTGACAGATAAATTGCCTACACAGTTGAATTGTGTTTTCCAGTTTTATTTTTTGCGCCTATAATTACTTTAATTTGTACTTTACAATAAAAGAGCTTGTTTCTTATGAGTAATTACTTCATGTTATTTGGTTATAGTATGAGTAGTACGACTACTTAATACCAACCATACTTTTGTTTTTCTCAATGTCAATAATGCGGCAGTTATAAATTCACTTTTCTAATCCTATTTCCTTGTTTTCGGTTAGCGGCTCCATTACCATTACCCTTTGCCTTTTCATTCTCCTGCTTTTTCCCGTGGTGACCTAAATAGAAACAACAAAGAAAATTATATTTCTTTCGTCAAGGTGTATTTACGTAATTATTACATCAAAATGTGGCTTTCATTTTTATTTGTATTTCAAATTGAGGGGTTTTACTTGCTAATGAATGGGCGTAGATGTACGTTCTCGAGAATGTCATCTGTAATGTAAAGAAATGAAAATTATTGGAAAACATGATAATCACGGATCAGTAATGTAATAATTAACTAATGATAATTAATTATTGCTTTCGTGAGCTTACGTGAGATAGACTGACAAGAAGGAAGGAAGTGTAGAGAAAAATGTACCAAGTTTTCATTTCAAGTTTTCAAATTGGACTTAAAACGAAAATACCCACATACGTAGAAAGTAGGTAATTTATGTTTGTATAAATTGAATTTGATGCATTGGTGAATTGAAAAACTTATTGTGTTGGTGCATACGGAGTGTGTGCTCAATTGCACTACAATTGATTTGCATAGTATTGTTAGATATTTGGACTCGGTATGGGAATAATGCTGAAAGGAAGAACCTAAATTCACTTAGAATTGACTGAACATTGTAGTATAACAATGATTAGGTGCATAATAATTAACTAAACATTTAGTGAATTTTTTTTCACATTGATTGTCTAGCCTGTTCATTTCGATTAGTAGAAAAATTATTTATAACAACAGATATTCATATTCTGTGGTTCTACTCCACGTTTCTGTTTAGTGTTGTCTAAGTTCCGCCACCAGTATACATATATCATGAGAACTGAAATTCAGACCACCAGAAATGGTGGATTTAGAACGGATTACAGTGGCATCGCCTTACACCGAATTGGAATAAGTAATTACAACTTTTCTGCTTCTAACTGCAAACTGTCAGAATCAGAACCTGTCAATTTCAAATGTTCGAGCCAATTCAGACATCCTTTCATCCTTTGTACATACAATTGGAACTCTGCAAATAAAGTGACCGAAACTGTTGGGTTTAGTCGTGACGTGAGGAACGACCAGAAATAACTGACAAAAACAAGTGAATGAGCTTTTAGGTAATGGAACTAAAGGCTTCAGGAACAGGACAACACCATTTCAGCCGACTGCAATCCTACTGTGCTAATATTTTCCTCACAATTCTCTTATCTCAATGCCAGCGACTTCGTCTATCAGTAGTAGAGATTACCTACCTATGTATAATTATATTATTATTTAACTAAGCTTTGGAAACGAGTACACTGTAAGAATTTGCTATGTGTGTATGTATTCTTAAAATAGGAAAACACACGTCTGAATTCTGAATCCTGACCGCATTTTTTACCATCTCGAACGCAGTTTGGGTGCATTTGAATTGCATCTAAAATGTACTAAGAATACATTTTCGAATGAAAGATGCACTCTAATTCAATGACCCTCGTAAACTGCGTTGAAGACGGTACTGAATACAAGTAGGTATTATCGTCCAAGATGCGCCAGTTTTAACAGTCTAGGTAGACATTCTTTGGTGCTGTTGATTACTAATGAATAATGCAATTTATGCGGCAGTTGCTGGTGCTATACCAATTACCAATAATTATATCGCCGGTGAAGAGTCAAAATGACCTATCTCGAAATGCTGTCAAAGGCAACTTGGACTAATTCCAGAAAAGTCAAGATGCAAAAAGAACAAAATCGGCAACAAACATTTTTTATTCATTTTCACATTTTCCAATAATATAATTATTTATATCGTCATTCCTGTAATGAAAAGTCGGGATTGCAGCGTTTTGGACATTTTGACAATCGTATTTATGTATAACGTTTTACAACCTTTTAAAAAGTCGTAATTAAGACTTTTTACACCTTTTGAAAAGTCATAATTCGAATGTTTTAAACCTTTTTCAGCTTTTGAAAAGTCGTAATTAGGACGTTTTACACTTTTGAAAAGTTGCAATTAGTAGGTTTTACACCTTTTGAAGAGTCGCAATTAGAACGTTTTAGACATTTTTCAGCTTTTGAAAAGTCGTAATTAGAACGTTTTACACATTTTTAAAAGTTGTAATTAGTAGGTTTTACACCTTGTGAAAAGTTGTAATTAGAACTATTTAACACCTCTTGAAAAGTTGTAGTTAGAACTATTTACACCTTTTGAAAAGTTGTAATTAGAACGTTTTACACATTTTTAAAAGTTTCAATTAGAACGTTTTACACATTTTTAAAAGTTGTAATTAGTTGGTTTTACACATTTTTAAGAGTCGCAATTAGAACGTTTTAGACATTATTCAGCATTTGAAATGTCGTAATTAGAACGTTTTACACATTTTTAAAAGTTGTAATTAGTAGGTTTTACACCTTGTGAAAAGTTGTAATTAGAACTATTTACACCTTTTGAAAAGTTGTAATTAGAACGTTTTACACATTTTTAAAAGTTGTAATTAGTAAGTTTTTCACCTTTTGAAGAGTCGCAATTAGAACGTTTTATACCTCATGAAAAGTCGTAATTAGAACGTTTTTCACTTCTGAAAAACCAATCCTTAGTAAAATTTTAGTCGAATGTTGTAGATATTACTTTTTACTTATGGATTTGGGCCGTTTGCTTTTGAAGGCGCTTTTTATTGTGGTCATCTTGCTTCTAATTGCATTTGGATTTAAGTCATTTTGTCTCTTCACCGGCAATATCATAGTTTGTACAATTCAAAAGCTGTCATTCGTACTTCTGAATAATGAATAAATCAATAATGAATCTGACCCATAATTGTTAAGCATTAGACTAAAAAATGAGTTTTAGTGTCGTTCCATAGCGTCCAACGTTATTTTTGAATTCAACGTCCTATTCTAAATATCATTTTTGGGATACGTACTTACAGTTAAAACTTGTAAGTAATTATAACCTTCCTTTACTGAAAAATGTTTTCATATTGCTGTAATATATTTTATAAAAAAACGGCGGTGAGGGATCATCACATACAAAAAACAAATAATGAAAAAAAAGATTTCTGTCTTTTCTAATTCCTGGATATATAATTACTACTTCATCATGTAAGGTACATGACTGCATGACAGCTGTTTGGTTGTGGATTCCATGTCATTTGTCGCAGCATTTCTGATTTTATCTGCCCTCATGCAAAAACAGACATTCAAGGTTACGTAGGTAACTGATTGGGTGTAATTAGCTGGTATGGAGTGATGAGTGGTGAGTTGTGAGAGATGGGTTGAATGAATGTGTAGGTAGGTGCACAAGGAGTTACTACTAAATAACAAAGTCGATTTATTGCAACTAAAACGAATTGATAAAGGAAAAGGTGAATTTAAGTTTGAGAACTACAAGCAGCAACTGGATAAGATAATGATAGAATGGACCTGGACATTTGCTATGTCTTCAGCATTACCTTTTAACCGAGTTGAGTCGAGTAAGATAAATAGTAAAGGACATTTGATTGGTTGATATACGTTACAAATA
>JAAXYX010002234.1:0-18361 GCA_036851915.1 Ptenothrix huangshanensis
CCTTTATTTATATTTCGAATCGTTTCATTTCCTTTGGTCCGAAATTCTTTTTCAAAAGGAATGAAATTCTTTCTCCAGAAAGTCTACAGGATGAGGTACATTTCATATTGGAAAAAATTCTTTTTAGAACTTGTTCTCGACAGTGTAAATTGAGCACGGTTTTCCCTTCTTATCCTGACCTTCCATTTTTAATATACATACGCAAAGAGTACGTTCGTACAATTTGAATTTGAAATTCCGAGAAGGAATCTTGGGAAAAACACCTCATTATAGAATAACTTGTGCTGCTAATTACCATTTGATTTTGGTATAATTAGACAGTAATTAAGTCGATGAGAATATCTATAAGGATAATATGTTGATAGCATGGAATTGAGTGCAGGAAAATTTCGCAGTGTTGAGATTTGAATTTGTCTGAGTTTGAAGATGAAGCCTTCATTATCATGTGTTTCTCTATACCGTTGTGAGTACCATAGGTATCTATTATCTTGCTCATCTCAAGTGGCTCAACTAATTATCAGCTCGAAATAATGCGAAACAAGGAAGGAATATAGAGAACTATGATACCGAAACACTGAGGATGAAGAGACGAAGATGAAGATGAAGTTGGAGAGAATATTTGAACCATCTTTAGTTCAAGATCCGGATCAAGATCAAGATGAGGATGTGAGACGTCAAGAGTGTAATATGATAATAAATGGGAATGAAATGAAATCCACTTTGTTCTGTTCTGTTGATCTGTGTGTGATCTTGTCTCATCTTGTGCACAAATATGTACATACGCAGATGAGACTGGATAATGATGATGGTGATGATGCGGTGCCTCTATCCAATCTGTTTGTCAGCCATCATTCCGACTATACATCTCTATATTATTCTTTACTATTTAGAATATCTTTGCAAAGATCATGGCTGTTTCTGGTTCTGGATCTAGTTCTGGCCCTCGGTCTGGTTCTGGTCGTCTGGTTGTGATTCCGGATGAAAGGCGAAAGTGAAAAGATGGAATGCTGACATCATTAATAAGTTCTATAAAATGTTCCTTCAACTCTTGTCTTCCGTTCTATGATTCCCTCATCTAGATACGATTCCCTTATGCCAGGCTTTTCCCTTTGCTCTTCTAATTTTCTGTACAGGCACATCTTGGTTCTCTTTCTCCTCTTCAGTCTCTACGATGTAATTCTAATCCCTCTTGTTTACCCAGTCAGCCCTAAACGGAATTGGAAAACAGTCTTGCAAAACTATGAGACTCCTTTCTCTCTCTGTCTAGTCAGAACTCATGGATATCTACGAAATACGAAATAGGTACATACAATACGCAATCATTATCTTTCCTTACAAGTACACTGTTAAAACAGATACATCTAAAACTTCAACAACCTTCCCGTATTTAGTATAATTACAAACGGTATTAGGATACATCTTAAGTTCACGTATGAGTGCATCAGAAGCCTCAGATGCGTCTGAATTATACCGAAATTCTATCTTAACCGTGTCTAGCAGTCAAAGGTGCGCTTTAGTTGGTTTATGGTGCTCTTAATACTCTTCAAAATTGTAAAAATAGTTTTTGGAAGGTCTTAAAATTGTTGTACAAGAGAACTGTAAAACGTAGTGCGTTTGTGATAACGTAAATTACGATTAGTTTTAGTCCATGAATACATTTTTCTTGTTTCAATATTGCTTAGTTTTTACTGTGTATTAAGTTATATTTTTGTGCTTGCATCAATTATACACTTTAAATCAAAGTTAGAGCAAAGCATATAATTCTTATACTTTAGAAAAATCAAATTCCATAGGATAACACTATACTGCAGGAATTTAAAAACCACGTAAAACCAAAAGCAATAAACGCTCGGCAAATGTGTTTTACTAACTCCAAAGATGACATTGGATTTTTATAGTGTAGGTGAAAGCTGTAAGGAGTATTAAATTAACCCATAGGTATTTCTGAGTACCTATGGTTAGATACATTACTCTACCACAAGCAAGGGAAATGCAGATGTAGATATTTTCCACCAAAGATAAGCTTAGTTGAGTTTCGTTATCGTTAATTGTAGAACGCAAGGCAAGGAAGAAAGGTAGTACAAGTACAGAAAAGAGAAAATAAGGGAAAGGAATACTAAGGGAACGGAGTAAAGAATATTACAAGGAATTATGCAAAACTAATGAATAAAATTTTCCACTTATGTGCTTTCCCCACTTTCACTTTTACTTTCTTCTCTAGTTTCTCTTTTCCTTTCTCCCGTGAACAAGTTAGAACTTGCCTTTCCTTTCCCACTCTCGCTTCACTTCCCTTTCATTACTCTTCCTCCTTTCCCCTTATAGAAATGACACAACGATAATATGATAAACACTCACATCAATTACGCAATGCACACGCACTTTTTTTATCTCCACCCTACATTCCATACTTGTTTACATTCTACAGTACAAAATTTCTCATCTGAATTTTTTCATATGTACTATATAACGCACTGGCTTTGCCGGTGAAATTCGAGCACTTGCAGAATCAAGATGAGTTACCTTGCGGGCACATAATTAATCAGATTTCTTTCACAAGGATCAAATTCTTTCACGAAACTACTTGTGATTTTTCTTAAGAATTCTATTATACCTGTGCGTCAAGCGAATTTTATTTATTCCGCTTATGATTTGACTTGATTGAATTGCATCATAGAAATTTGATTGAATTAGATTTGATGAAATTTGCTATCAATTTTGTATCTAATCGATTACTTCTAGTTTGGGTCTGCTTTGGCTATAGATGGGAGGAGAAAACACTCTTGGCACAGGAATAATAATGATGGCTTCGATATTGCAAGAGATGATATAATTTAACGACATGATCCGATAGCACTATGGTCTAAAGGATGGGAATATAAATGTGTAAGTAATGACTGTTGAATTCAAAGGTTATCTTGTGGAAGATTTATATTAATTTTATATTCCTTTGCATTGGTTTCGGTTTGAGGTACTTGGAACCGACTGCTGATTCGACTGCAGTGCAGAACATTCGTTTTACACATATATATACGCACACGCTACTTACGTTTGTCGTTACTTACGTGAGTTCGTTTCTCTATGCGTTGAGAGGGTTTTGGGTTTGATCCGTTGTTAATTATAGCGAATATTTGTAGAAAGTCGTTGGAAATATGAGCAAGAATTTGTAGAATATTTACAGTGTGTGTGCGGGTGTAGTAAGCTGTGCCAGGGTCTTTGGGTATGAATGTTACCAGTAACATAGTGCTATAGCGTGGTTAAGGTACAGCTTTCACTCTATCCAAGAAAATATTAGTAACCAGGAGCAGGAGCGGCGTTAGTAGAATCTATCCTGTGATAGTTGCATACACGTATGGGACAAGTTTATGGGATCATTTAGGATATTACTTTATACGGACTTTCTCCATCTATGGATCTACATTGTCTTTCTTAGTTTAGTAGGATGGAATAGGAAATCCAGTGTCTTATAGTATTACCCTGGCCTGTTTACACGTACATTTTATATACCATCAGAAGGTAGATAGTATATAGTGCATACATAAGGTTAGCTATAGATGTTACTAATGGCTTTCTCCGCTTTCTCCTAGGGATACATTAACTTTATCTCTCTACGCATTAAGATTGTTTCTATAATACGACTCCTGTACTATGTTTCTCTATCCAACATTTTCGTCATATACATGTATAGATATAGGTCATATGCATTTGTAAAGGGACATGGAAAGGAAAGTTGTGTATTTCTTCCACTTGCATACCCTCATGTTATGTTTATGCTGATTGGGTTTGGGAGTAATAACAACTTGGACTTGCTTCTTTCTCCGCTCATTTCGCTCTGGTATATACATACAAGACTAGAAAGTAAAGCATTCATTCAGGAGACGAAAATACACATCTGAATCCCAATCCAACAAGACAGGCAGACGCTGACGCTGACAACCCGTCTTCACTTTCCTTTCACCCTTGATTTCTCTCTCTCTCCTGCTCTATTTCACTCGTCTGAGTGAGTACAAAGTTGCATTTGGATTAAGTTTTACGTTCAAGGTTGGACTGGACTCGACTGGGATTTCTTTTTTGTTAAGATTCTTCGATAGGTAAAGAAGCTGGACCTCGTAGCACTACTTTCCGCATTTTGCTCACATTCTATTTTTACTCTAATCGTTAGAATACCACTAAGATATGAGTAATTTCTTCCGTGATGTGATTTCTTGCGGTGAAAGCAGGGATTACAACACCCAAGGGATGACGTTAACAGTGTGGTGAAAGTTTTGTTTTTAGGTGCATTTTTGGTCTTTGTCTTCCCCCACTACTTTCACTTGTACTTTCACTTGATGATGTGCTCTGATAGGATTTAATGTATTAATGTCGAGTAGAAAGTCGGGAGTTGGAGTGAAGGCTAAATCTAAACCTGAAGCCAAGTCCAAGGTAAAGTGAAAGTGAAATTGCTGGTGAAAGTGAAGGTAGGTAAGTGGGGATTTTGACTAGTATACCTTAGTCTTATCTACCTGTGCTGCACTGCGTGCACACTGTATCTACGGATCCTAATTGCTGATTCCTGATTCTGCAGATAGTTTAATCGTCAATTAGTAATTTAGTCACGGATGCAGCTATTGAATTAAATGGAGAATTCCTATCCATTTTAAGAGCAATTAACCTTGTGTGTATGTATGTGTGTGAGAGCTGCAGAGGATGAAAATGCAAGGTAGGGGATTGTTCAAGTTGCTTTAAGCTTCTTTCTGATATGCCATCTCGATGGCATATGAGAGAGAATGTCGAGGTAAATCGACCGTAGAGAATACCTACGTGTTAGCTTTCACCGCACCTTCAGAGCCTTCATTAGTGCATAACAAAATGCCTGCTGCTGCAACTCCTGGTGCTCCTTTCCTTCCCGGTAGATTTGCAAGTTACAATTATTATGCAGGGCTTGGGTTCTCTCACATAACTCTGGAAGCGTAGATGTATGTGTAACTATTGGATCAATAGATTATACAAAAATATTACAACGATGCAAAAATGAAGAAAAGGCACGACGGTACATTTTTTGAGAGAAGAAGATAGATATGGTATAAAATCATTTATGATTAAGGCACATTAGAAAAATCCGTGTAGATGAAATGGATGGATGCTGCACCAGGATTTCATCCTGTGATTAGTTTCCTTCCGGGTTCTTGTTCTTAGCATCTAATTTCCTCCATTCCTTTCTCCTTCCTATTTTCTTAGGCTATGCAAAGAGCAAATCAAAATCGAAATCAAATTCTGAATCAAAACCAACCGCAATGGGAATGTAAGGAAGAAGCAAGAGAGAGAGTGCATTGCTGTTGTTGTTCGTATTTGACTGAACTGATGATGGTTGGTTGGATGGTTGATGGGAGCAAGGAGAAAGAACAACAAGAGCTGGTGTTTCATAAGTGAAGGGAGTAGTGAGCAGTTGTGTTGAACAAACTTGGACTGAATTGAAGGCCCATTTGTTTTCTTTGCACGATTTCCTTTCTTGCCATTGTGCATAGGTGGGCATTTGTTGATATAGATATACATAGGTACTTGTATGTATAATTATACTCATATAAGAAGCTACGTATAAATGCTGGCTGGCTTCACATTAATAGAGTTAACTCTGAGCACACATTACACATTACACTACATTAAAAGCACCAGAACATATCATATCGTCCATGACTTGTCCTTGTCTAGACTTGTACATACTTTCTTCCCTTCCCTCTTTCCATGGCTCCATTTTCTCCCATTTCCTTCCTTGCCTCACTTTTCCTTTTGATTTTGCTCTCGGTCTTCGTCTTGTGCTTTCTGCTCCAAATCTCAAACCATTTCACTCTCCTTCCACTTCCACCCATTCTTATTAACGTCTATTTTTTCCCTTCATTTCACTCGTATTATTATTCGCACCATTATAGATGTATAAATATATGCTAGCAGTTCTTTTGTTTCCTCCTCTCTCCTTCATTTTTGCTTGTGTAGATTTAGATTTCTCACAGCTGTATTACTCAAGTCAACTCCTTATAATTATATCGTACCTTATATGGTCTGTAAGAAAGATCTATAGGAGAATGGGGTTTGTGAATTTGTATCATATTATATGCCCATGTGTTTATGAGAGGGCAGAGTTAATTGTATAGACATATCAACTATATTGCCAGAGGCAGAGGGTATACTTATAGATATGTAGTAACGTGACTTGAATTCCGAATTAGAATTCACAAGTGACAGTACGTGTGCTAAACTAGTGTTTAAGTAATAGCACTGGCAGTCTACTTTTAGTGGGGAAAAAGGCATCATTTTTTCCATAGTTTGTAGGGCTTCCGGTGCCCAATCATGTTTGCTATAATGGTAGATATGTATAGCATACGTTTATATACATAGAGTGATTACCATTCCACGATATTCCACGGTTGTTGGAAACTTTGAGTAAAATATGAATTGTTGAAGCTGTCAATTAGGAAAGTAAGGTCTGTGCTTCCTACTTCCGGCGTTTCTTTCCCCTATATGCCATTCATTCCACTCGATTCGACTGAACACTGAACGGCATAAAATAATGGCTGTATACCAGGCATACTTTTGAAAACTTTTGCCAATGCAATGTATTCAAGAATCAAGACTCGAGGGAATTGCACGAGGGGAAAGTAATTAAATGTGAATATGAAAGAATACTCACCTGACATTCATACGTTCCGTTGTCCCTGGTCTGGACGAATTTGATGACCAAAGTCCACTCATCCGATCCATCGTTGTGTACGATTTGAAATCGATCATCGTTAGTGTAAGTGATTCGGCCCGACGTTAGTATATGCCAGTCTCTTCTCCGTATCCACGACACCTGCAATATTAATGTAGTGTTGTATGTGCATATAATCATAGTCATATCATGATTTCATGTACTCTTTCTGACATGGCATCACGATTAACCGACCTCTCAATCTAACCAGTAGGATAAAGCGACTATTAATTCACTTTCATTAACTTTTAATCACCAGCTCATCTCACTGTCACACTTTCATTGTGACAGTGACGTTACATGCAAAGACATGAATCCTTTGGGACATTGGGACAGTATCAAGTATCAAAACTCGCTCAACCTGAAACTAATCAAACTAATCTGAAAAAATGCATCTTAAACACTATAAACCTTAGCAAGTGTTTTTAATTCAGTATAATTATGAACGCAGTTGGAATGCATCTTTAGTGTAGCACGAACGGCTTAAAGCTGTTTATTTTTTTTATATTTTTGACAGCATCATTGTACTCTTTTTACAATTTTTCGAAGCATCTTTTTTTTATTTTTACGGAATTTGGCAACGTCCATGTTTTCTTGCTTTTCAATTGTTTAAAAAAATTTTTAAATCACTTTTGTTTACGTACAAGAGTATTAAAAGCGCATTTTGGACTGCGCAATACGCTTTAGATGCTCTTTTAATGTGTTTACCTGCACTTTAGATTTTTAAACTTGTTTAAACTTAAGTTGCATCTTAACATTATGTTTTTGGTGTTTATGATGAACCAGTTTTTATAATGTAGGTACCTCCCGCTCTCTTGGTGTCGGTATTAGATATTTTAATAATAAATGACTAATTAAGAATGAATCGAAACAAAAGACAAGAGAAACCAGTTATAGGGCTGTAACCGTCATCCATTGTTTTCTTTTGTAATTTAACTGGATTTCATTTGACTCGATGAACATACGTGGAATAGGTATTGCTTCAATACCAAAACGCTCGAGTTGTTCTACTGATGTTCCTACGGTGTTTAGCAATAGCACTTTATTTCCCTTACATTATTCACTCCAGTCTTGTAAATACAAGTGGAAGTGGAATGAAAGTGCAAATGGAAATCGAGGTGAAACGGTTTGCGGTTTTGGGGAAAATATTGACTGGATTGCATTACAGTACATTACATTACATTACATTACATTAGGTTACATTGCATTGCATTCAAATTTTCCCAGGCCAACGACTATAGGAAAAAGAGTGAGTGCCTATGTATAGGTGAGGATGTTATTGCTATTACTATTGCTGTTGCTTTTACTATTAGCGTGCCTTGGTTTCCTAGCTCACTCATGCTGAATCTTACTTTAGAAAGTGGTAGCTACAGAATGTAGGCCAAGACTAGAGAGTTTACTTTACTTTACTTTGCTTTACTTTGCTTTGCTTTACTTTACTTTACTTTACTTTCACATGCCGTGCTTTGGTCTCGTTTGGTTTGGTTTCCTTCTGGTGAAAGTGGAAATGGGGAAAACATTGTGGCTGCTATGGTTCTGATCCCGTTCCAACAAATTCCCCATAAACAACCACCTCAGCGTTCCAGAGAGATGTGGAGTAGTGAGAGCGACAGCGAGAGAGAGAGAGAGAGAGACGAAGAAGGCGAAGGAAAGTCTCTTGGGCTCGTCTTCAATTGTATTTATGGTGAGACTCGGTCGCTGCCGCCATTTCTGACAAAGTACATGCCGATCTTTACACTTACATTTACACCCACCACAATCTCATTCGATGCCTTACCTACCGAACATTTTATTTCAAGTGTCCGTTACTCTCTTACATGTGCATGGGCACCTTCACCTTTGGCACCTTACTTTCTTTTACTTTCCTTTCCTCTCTGTTACTTTGCTATCAAAGCATATACAAGTATAAAGATCCCTCCTCTCTCTGTGTCAACAAATGGGTTGAAATTTTGCACATTTATTTTATGCCTATTGTTTCCCCCACTTCTTGGTTTGTTTTTTCGCAACGATTAGAACTAGGATTTGATAGGAATTCCAATGTAGGTCAAAGTTGAAGTTGGATTGGAAGAGCGAGAGTCACAGTCACAGTCACAGTCAGGGTAGATTTAAGAAGGAGGTTCGTTGTTTAATTTATTGCACAGGTACGTCTGAGGGGAGAGAGTGGAAGAAGTTGTGGTGCGTTTTGGTCCTATTTGGTTAATAAATAATGGTTAACAAGTAATAAATTGACTTGAAGATGTGCTCAAATCCTGGTTGATTCCTTCCAGGTGATCAAGCCCATTAAGTTTCAATCGTGATGGCAGTCGTGTTCCTGACTAATCTGAGCAACTCTGCTTTCGCACAGGAAGAGGGGGAAACTCTAATTGACACTGACAAATGAGAACTACCTGGGACATAATTAACTGTGTTGCAATTTCTCGCGTCAAAATCAAATTCATTCCTCTCCCTTTCTCTCTCTTCCAGGTAATATCAATGTTAATGAGCATAAAGCATACACAGTGGCAAATAGTATAGACAAACCAGTTACTTGAAAGTATTAATTAACTAAACATAGCCAATAAACATTTAACAAGGAGATTCCAGAAATAATTCAGGTGCTATATGGAAACTTACCTACATACACTGTCTCAAATACCAGCTTATTTGAATCATTTCGATATCCCTTACTTATCCATTTCTAACTTAACTGTATGTCTAGAGATTAAGTAAAAAGATTGAAATAAAACCTTGTGTTTTTACCGTGTAGGTAGGTGGCAGAAGACGGGGAGATTTTAGACACGGCATTACACTAAATGTATACCAAGGTACTTACTGGAAGGTAATTAGAAAATGAATGTCTTTGACTGAGTGTATGTACCTACCCACCTAGGTATTCTCTTGTTCTTCTCTCTAGACGAGGGAGTGCAAGATAAATCCGATTTGGATCCCGGAACCGAACAGACGTGAGAGTGACTTGCATAAATTATTCTTGAGTCGGGGGGAAGGGCAGATGGGAATGTTGGAATAAATACACTTACCTACTGTACGTACATAGCTCGGATGCAAATGCAAGCGATTTTACACTAGCTTTGATATTTCGTCTCTAAGTTTCCCTCCAGGTCTCGAGGGTGTTAATATAATTAATTCCAGTCTCAGTTTTGTCACTCGTGGTAGAGTCTTAATTTACGCACGTGGATCAGATGTGTGGGCAGATGACAAGGCAGGACAAGACAAGACACGACGAGACAAGACAAGACAGAACCAGCAGAGCATGTGGCATTCTCGATTTCATTTCCACCTTCCACCTCAACTACTAACTACAATTCTTGTTCCAAAACTAAGTACACTCTCTAACAAATCCTATGCCGTATTTAAAAAAAATAGCGGGAAATTCAAATTTCTTGTATTTAGTGCGGACTCTTTAAGGCGTGTGAATGAAAAGGTTTTTGATTTCCTGATTTCATTTTGTTCTTATTATTATCGTTAGTGTTGGAATTGATCTCATTCGATTGTGTTCTCCTCCAACACGTAAGAAGGTAAGAAAAGTAACTAAAACCAAGAGAAATACAAGACGAGAACGACTATCACGTAGAAGGATGGAGGATTCGTGTTCGTCTATATTGGTTTGGGGTGACCTAGATGTGGTTTAACCCTACATATAAATTTCCCCCTTGATTGGATCTACTCACATGACAAGTACCTCCCTTTATGTTCCTACGTGTAATAGAAGAGACAAGACAAGACTACACTTGTTCAACTTCAATCCCCAACATCAATTCTCCGTCATCTCTCCACTCATGCACTCTATTTTCCCCCACCACCTCCTTTAGGAATTACCAAGCTAATTTATGCACAACGATGATACAATCCACGTATCACATTCATTCTCCACCAAGCCTTGTACTAATATTCAGATTCAAAACATAACAGTAATTCAAAATATCGGTCTATCTACACCCACATAGATACCTACAAGAGCTTTGCTTCATTAGCCAAGAACAAGAGAAGAGTAATGACACATGGGAAAACTAAACTAACTATAAGCTATGACACCGGAACTAAATGTAAACGCACCAAAGCTACAATGACGAGGCAAATTTCATTTTACGGTTATTCACTTTTAATCCCGTTTCTCTCCCTTTCTAATAATAACACAACCTGAATATTCCAGCAAATGTACACCATCTTTCTTCCCGCCTTTCATTCCACACATAGCAAAGTACCTACTACACTATTTTATAGAATGATACTAATTTTTCTATGGACTGTTAATAGCCTGTACTCTTGACTTTGACTTGTTCCCCACTGGAGTGGGGATCGAGCTTCATTATATTAAAGCACAAAGAGTAGGATTGGCAATCGAATTGGCAATTGCACTTGCATTAACAAAAGTCATATCACAAAGTATTATTGGGAAAGAATTTTGAGTTTTGAGCATGATGACAATAGTAATGGAAATGACAATGACAATGGGGAAATACATGAGGACCGTACATATGCAAAGTACGTAATAAGAAGAGGATTATTATTGGAAGGGAGCAAAAGTAAGAGTAAAGCAATCGCAATAGAGTACAATGTTAATACAATGGTATTGTGTAATTCGGTAATTGTACAAGGAGAACACACTCGACGACTCTCCAGTAAGTACAGTCATTATATTTCTGGCAAACCTCCCTCCAACTCCCCTCCATTTCCATTTCCATTTAATTGCATTACCATTGCCCAATGCAAAATAAATTGTAGTCATGGAGCAGATAGATGACTTTGCTTTTACATTTAAGTTAGTCTGGCCTGGTAAAAGTTTTCACTCTGTCCAATCCACGTTCAGAATCATCATGAGAGATGTGGATGCGAGCTTTCACCGCACATCTAATTGCATTGCGTGCAACAACTCAGCTGCTCAGCTCATCGCAGTCGTCATTGTGATCGTCATCTGTGATGAATACGAATCAGAGAGGAGATACAGTTATAGACAAGAGTGCCTAGTTAAAAATAATAGAGAGAGGGAGCAAGCCAAAATACCAAGAAGGACTGTGTATCTTTATTACATTTTCTTCTATATATCTTGTGTAATGACTTTATTTTATTGCCGATGCCATTGCCACTGGAGGAGAGAAAGCCAGGCCAGGCCAGACCAAGCTAGGCCAGGCCAGGAGCCCAAGCCAAAGCCAACTGTTCATTTAACATTGGTGGGTAATAATCATGTGTTTACGATGACTCCCTCAAAGTATGGAATGAAAACAAGCGGAACGATGGATCCAATCCAGTACAGATACATCTATATAAATACGTATCCATCATACTAACCATGTACACTTCTATACACAGTCATTAAATCATTAGATTCCTGTCCACAATCCACAATCATTCCAATTCACATTCTCATCCAGTCCAGTCGGTTCAGTAAGGCAAACCAAATATTTAGTTTTGATAGAAACGGAACATGGTGTGTCTATTAGTATACATATGTAGTTACCTAGCCCCGATATACTCTCCATACTTATACATACAGCTTGTCACTTATCCTTACGATTAGACTCTCATTGGTACCTTCCTATGTACCTTCTCTCCTGCATATGGAAGGAATAAAGGAATTTTGTATACTTTAGATTCCAATTTGCTCCGCATAGTTGAACAAGGATAATAATTATGGCGGCCAACAAGGCATAGTAAATTGATAACAGTTATTTTATTACCCTCATCAACTCTTGCTCCACTTGCCGTCCTCCGTTCGTTACAACTCTATTACTCTCTTCCATTCGGTTTGACTCCATCCCCATTTGCATTTGCATTTAGCCTTGACTTTTTTCTTAATATCACTGACACTATATGATATGTAGATATTAAATAGAAGTAGCATTTTTTTAGAAATTTTTAAATGACTGGGACAGTATTGAGTTAATTTTAAAAAGATTAAGCACAACATTTAGTAAAATTGTTTTACATTTTTTTACCCACTGAAAATATACATAGGATTATATGTGACAACAGTTGTGCAGTAAATATAAAAAGACAGGAATGGATGGGAAATCTTTCTACCTATCTTTTCTGCAAACTGTCACACTTGTTAAATTCCTTCCTATTTATACGCTATCCCATAGCCAATAATAAAGGCTGCCCAAACCAAGTGAAGCAATGCCACATCGTCACGGTAAAATGTGGATAGAAGATGCTAACGACGTTTGTCCGGCCAAGCCAAACTACACGCTATGCTCTTCCCAGTCCTACTTTATTCCTTTGTAAATATTGACACAAACTGACAGATTGAATAATACCTCCACTCCTCATACGGTTATGTGTACACTGTAATAACTAAATAATCTTCAAGCAAGAAAAATGCATCTAAAACGCGAGAAACGTATTCGAATTTAGTATAATTATGAACACAGTTAGAATGCATCTTAAGTGCATCACAAATGCAGTAGAAATGCATCTTGCAGATTTTAAACCTAAACAATTTTGAGCGTTTCAAAACTTTTTATCTTACACATTTTTAACGCTTCAAAATTCCGTATTTTAAAAAGTTTTAAATGTTTCAAAATCCCTTACTTCGACAATTTTTAACGTTTCACATCTCCCTATTTGAGCAAGCTTTGAAATCAATTTCGTTCATTTTTATACAAAATACGAGTAATTTTTTGTGTCTTAGATGCATCAGTTGCTAGAGTGTAGCTACATATATATACGTGTAACTCTTCCAGTGTAGCTACTACGCACGATGAGTATCCATAGCCCGAGTTTAAATAAATAAATAAATATACTGCGAAGCCAAAGTCAAAGTCAAAGCCGAAACGAAAACGACACGGAGCAGGTATACTGGAAAGGTACAGTTACCTTCACCAGCCACCAGTACAAGTAAAGTCAACATAATTTCAATAGATACATAAAGTGATACCTCCAGATTCTTTTCCATTTGCTTTCACTACCGGGTATGATTCTGGTTCTGGTTTGATACAGACTACAGATAGGCAAGGTAAACACGACCGAGGATTATAGAAAGTAAATTCTACGAGTCCATTGCACATATAGAGGAGCAAACAGGCGGATAGTATTTCATGGCATTCTGGCATTGGCTTTGCCTTTGGCTTTAGGTATGGCTTTAGCATTAGTATTAGTATTAGCTTTATAGCTACACAGAAGGCTATAAAGAGCATACTATATGATTCTGTATAGACAACGCTGCCTATGAATATTACAGGCAAAAGACACTCTTATAGAGGGAGATAAGTTAACAATAAGCTGAAGTTGATGGAAGGAAAATGTGGGAGAAAGTGCATCGTTACACAGGGATCTGGGAACGTGTGAGGGAAATCAGCTCTCCAGCTTCTCTTTCTATTTAAGAGGTTTACACTGAGAAGTGGAACTGGAACTAGTGGAATTGCTGGAGAAAGTGTAGAGAGCGAGCAAGAGACAGAGAGAAAGCTGGCAGTTCGGTGCACTGAGGCGATCCAGCAGACTTTTACTTTCCCCTTTCGTTACTTTGCTTCGTTTGGCTTGGCTTGGCTTTGCTTGGTTCTTTGAGACTGGCAGAGGAGCGGAAAGAGATAGAATGGAATGGTGAGAGAAAGCGATTTATTAATCCTTCCTGTCTTCACTTTTCACTTTCTCGCCCTTTCTCTCTCCTCCACGTACTTACACTGCATCCCTCAGACTTTTGCAAGCATTAAATCCCTACACCGGAACTATTACTACCGGTACCGGTCCCGGTTCTGTCCTGGATCTGGTGCTGGTACTAGTTCTGGCCCTCGTTCTGGTGCCCACTCTATACTTATACAGTCTCAACCTTCAACATTCCGCTCCCATAGTCACCATGCAGAAACGGATGGAGAGGGAAAAAGAAAACGAAACGATGCATCGTGAAAGCAAAAAGTGTGAGCTACTGAGCTCCCTATGAGTACAATGCAATTCACAAGAACCAGCACCATGAGCCTTGTTATTATTCTCCTTCCTCTTTTATACCACCACAAATTTTTCCATATTAAAAATTACCTATATGGAAAATATTATGATGGGGTGTATTAAGCATCTAGGTACTAATTCTTTCCCTCACTTTAAATATGCACGTAGTCTTCCCACCAAAATCTCTATTTTAGGTAGATATTCGGGAAAATAATCCTGAAATCCTAGTCCTGTAGCCTGTACTTTTTAATCTATGTTTATCAAGCCAAGCATACCTAAGTACACTGTAAAAACTGGCGAATCCAAAAAGCCAAAAACATACTCGTAGTGAGAGTAAGCATGAGCGTACTTAGGATTTGATGTATCGAAGTTCGCCTAAAAGTGTAGCTAAAATATTATGTGTACCTAAATCGCTTCCAAAGCGCATCCAAAGCGCATTTTGAAGTCTACTATGCGTGTATATTAGGTTTGTACCTATGTTAAAAAACGACAACGGAAGTTTTTAAAAAACGTAAAAATAGAAAAATTAGACTTTGTTAAAACGTGTAAAAAAAGTCGGACGTTTTCAAAATCCGTAAAAAACAAACGTTTCGAAAAAATTAAGAAAATAAAAAAAGAATTAAAATTACAAAAATAAAAAATGGAGCATTTTCCAAAGACGTAACTCGCAGTCCAAGTTGCTTCTACATGAATTTTTTACTGTTTTAAGATTGCTTATATTTTAGAGTGTATACACTATGTATAATTAGGTACATACCTATTACATAATACTCACATATGCAGTAATAATTTATATTATAACAGCAAATCTGAATAAACACTTGTAATACATAAAATATGGGGAAAAGTAGAAAAAGTTATAAATCGTGAAGTTTTAGCTGGGTTGTGGTGTGGCTGGGACTGTGGTAGATGGTGATTAGAAAAGCAATAAATATAAATTTCCCCACATTCTTTTCCCACGCCTGAGTCACCAACACATGCATTACTGATATATGTACAGCAAACGTTGAAAGTTCATTGTATCGAGTAAGCGGCATCGTAGCATAATGTGCATTCATGTAATCGTGCGAGAGCCGTCACATTCACATCCTTTGCCTTCTCAAAATTCTTTCTAATCATTTGTAGTGCGGCGAGGGAGAGAGAGAGAGGATGAAAAGTTTGTACGAGCACATGATTTAATTTCCATATCCACAACATCTTTCCCTGCTTATTTTTCCTAAAGCCACTGTTGTTGTTGTTGCTGGCCTGTATTATAAAATGAAATTGCAATGCTTCAAGCTACCAACTTATGAAACTCGCTTTTGTGATGACACGTACAGTGAAACGAGACATGGCATGACATGACACACCGTGACTTGACTTGACTTGACTTGACTTGACATGACATGACATGACGTGCATCAACGGCATATGGCAAAACATAAGTTACTCACACTAGCAAAATAAAGCTGAACAAACAAGTGCCAATAGAAACGAAATACAATGTATAGAATTTTAATGTATTTTAAATTGAAGTCGTGCTTCCTCGAATTCGCACTTGGTACTTGGAGAATAGTCAAAATCTCACGGATCTTCTATAGACGTAACATCTATTGCAAAATTCCCTCTGCTTTGTCAAATCATTCTCAATTGACAGGATACAAGGGATATGGTTTCGAAAAGTAAAAAAAACTTCCTAATTTGTTTTCCTTTCAGGGGAAACAAGTCGAGGGAATGAGGACATAAGTTTATTCACAAGAAAAAATGACATCAATTCAAATACCTGTAAGGTACCATATTTATGTGTACGAAGAAAATTTTTCAATCTTCATTATACAACTTGATCTTTCACGGATTTTCGAAAACCTTTCCAAAGACTGTCTTATATATTTTTAAGCAGCGCGTTACTTTTTTAAAGTTTATCAAGTACCTTAATGTAAAAAGGTGTTTCAAAAGCGTATCCAGTAGTTCAACTTCAAGGTGCGTTTTTATTGCTTTGTTGATGCACTTAAATGCATCCTAACTGCGATCATAATTTCCCTATATACTTGTAAGTTTTTAGCGTTTTAGATGCATTTTTTCCTGCTTTAAGATTCCTCAGTCTTTACACTAACTAACGTAAATGTCTGCCTTAGGTACCATTACCATTGTATTGGTTTTTATCTGCAATGCTCTTTTTGTTATTGTAATCCGTGCTGTTTTTGTCTTTGTCTTTCTCCTCCTTCATGTCTCCGTTCGATTCTGATTGTCAACAGAATGCTTAGGTAAAACAGTCAAGATGTAAAGTGGGAAGGGGGAAAAATAGAAAAAGAGAGGAATGAAGTCGTCAATATTTCGAGTGTAAAATAATGTCAGGGTTTAAAGTGAGTGTGTAAAAGTACAGGAGAGAGAGAAAGAGGGAGAGAGCGAACATGCCAGTGTTATTGTTATTGTTAGTTTAGCAGAGTACGAGAGTTACGGGGTAAATGCAAATTGACATTGCGTTGGATTTAAATGTGAAAATTGTCGAATGTGGATTGTGTGGAGTTTGAGAGAAGAGAAGGACTTGAAGGATTGAGTCACTTTCCGTGTCAATTCAGCACTCATCAGTTGTTTGTCCTCAAAACTTGCTCATCTTGAGTGAGTCAGTGTGCAATCGAATCCAATCCAATGTGGGTAATGTCAAGCTATGCTGTGAATGTGGCTATGTATAGATGACATCAAGACCAAGGTTGCTTCTCTTACATCATTCAAGTTGACATGCGGATGTTCCACCCAATTGGCAATTGGTCCGTGTTTGTTAAACAGGACAAGACTAAAATGTTCCATTATCACGGTTGACATTTTATTTGGTGTTGCTATTGGAATTCCATCGCTTTGCATTCCTCTTGCTTTTCTAGGTGCCGAACACTCGATTTCCTTCTACACACTTGATCTCTACTGATCTGCTGCTATGCTATATGGTAATGGTGAGTATGCTTTAAGAGAAGAGATATAACGACACGTATGGAGTGAATAGTGGATGTTGAAAGGAAACTGCACTTGAGACATATTTATTCTCTACTTGCATTCAAGTTAAAACAGTTTTAGAGCCGCCTTCCACATTTAACCTACGTACTTTATGCATGACAATCACAATACATGTAGGAGGTACATTTGGTGTTATTTATTCTAGAAGAATGTGTTTCCACGCTAAGTTCCAATTTACGCATGGTTTCCTGCACTGAGAACAGACCAGGATTAATTTCCTATGTAGGTGAATGTTTGCAAGAGATGTACGATTTGTTGGAGATTTCAGACGATTTTAGACTCCATTTTTTTTATTCTCAACGTCATTGTATAAATCTTGTGAATAAGTAGAAGAGCTGCTTTAATCATGTGGTTTCCAAGAAATGCACTGCGGATTGTGGAGCTAGAGAATTTATAGAAATAATGTAGAGGATAAATGTATGTAACTTTCTAAGTAAAAGCCTACCACGTTTTATTACTTTTGGGCATGCACTTAACAATTGATTGGAATATGGTGATTTGACAATTACAATAAATGGTAAGTTTTTTTTGCAAAATTCAATTAAAATTCCCTTGACTTATCGTTAATCCTTTTCGCCAGACAAATTCAAGTGGAATGAGAAAATTTTGAAGTAAATACCTACAGAAGTAAGTACTAAACAGCGTTCGATATTTAAGGATTTATGAAGCCGTGAGGAGCTGAAATTCGTTAAAAGAGAAAATATGTAGAAGTTGAATTAAAATAAAACTTTGAACCTCGTTAAAAACTGCAAGAGAATTTAGCCGGGTATGTGA
>JAAXYX010002235.1:0-18358 GCA_036851915.1 Ptenothrix huangshanensis
TTTAACTAGTTGTGTCCTAAACTACATGCCCTTATATTTAATTTGCAGGTGGTTTCCTCTGATTTTGAAAAAATCTGCATACATGAAACAATTACATCTAGACAAATAATTATTCAATCTGTAGGCCATCATACTTCATCAATATGCCATTATGGCGACGAAGTAGAGTATGAATACATGCATCTGCTTTTATGTAAATTTACTTTTCCAACCAAGCATTGGACGTATGTACACCTGACCAATACCATTTCAAGAAAACATTGATGAATACCGCACAAATTAACGGCCACCTTAATTGTTTTCGTATTATTTCTTTCAGTTTAGCCACGTACCATGTTTCAAACACTGCCATGAACCTCATTCTGTCACACAAATATCGATTATGACCCTCACTCTCTTGACCAAATTTTAAATGACTAAGCACTACAAATGTATCAGTGAGTGTGTGCGTAGACCACCTACTTATTTCCTATGCCCTTCTGCTAGTAAGTTGGCAAAGATGGCTTCATCCCATTCTATTATAGTGTGTCATACTCTGAATTTTCAATTCTAGAGCAAGCGTCTTTCTAACACAGCTAACTAGCACTTTTTACGGGGTAAGCATTTTCAATTCTAGAGCAAGCGTCTCTCTCCCAGAGTAACTAGCACTTTTTACGGGACGAACACTTAATGCTTATAAAGCTTATATACTAAAGCCACTACGAGAGGTTTTCTATTCCAAGCATTAATATTAGGAGCACAATTATATATTCCCAGTTTTGGCAAATGAGAAAAAACATCAATGAGAAAATCATATGTAGAAATAACGTAATGGAATATTTTCCTTTAAAATATAGCACCCATGCTGTAGGTAGGTACATCCACATTATTCTTTTGTAATGGGTTTCGATAGTATATTATAACGTGTATAGTATTTATAATAATGATGATTTATGGAGGTAAATCGTTAAATATTGTACCTACATATTTATTCTGTTAAAACGTGAGGAGTTCAAAGTAAAGCGAATTGGATAAATGAGGCGTAAAGAAGACATGATTTTTCTTCAAAGCTACACTCTAAAAACCTGAGTAATTATTATTTCAGAGCTTCAAGCTGTGAATTACATACTATATTGTTGTTCCAAGCCATCTATTTCAAAGATGCGCCTTGCCTGATTCATTTTAGATGGCAAACTATGGTCTGAAGAAGAGTTGTGGTTGCGAATAATTTCCGATGTGACTTTACGGGCAGTAAGAAACTCTTTCGTGAAACATCTTTATATCTAGTATAGTGATTTCATCGCTAGCCGCTATATTTATTATGCAAAACTTGTCATAGGTGTATTCCAAAAGAATTCTACATAGAGTAAATGTAGTGTTTGTTCAGTGTACGCACAATTTTTGCCTCGCCCTGGTGTAAATTATCTTATTTGAAAAGTGGCACGCTTGGCATCTGTTTATCGACCCTAAAGGATACATCCGATGGGGTGTGAACTGAAATATTGCCAAATAATGGGGCATAATACCGAACATGTTCATTACGTAGGGCATATTATTCACAGGGATATTTCTGCAACTGGTAGTGGTAGGATTAGACTCGCACTTGGTATATTGAATTTTTCTGCAAACAAAAATGAACCCTGTCGCAAAGTTATAAATCATATGATCATTCAAATACATACCACCATACTGCTATACTATGACATAGCTGCCCGGAAAATATGTTGAATGAAATATCAAGTCAAAACTACATAACTCCCTCCATTATACAGATCCTTAAGCACACAACGCATCCTATCATCTAATCTATAGAATAAATATATTTACAAAGCTATACCTTAACTACACCGCCGGTAAAATTTAGAATAACTCAAGCAAGAAAAAAATACAAATCACCTAAATAGATAGTGCTCATTTCGTGAATGCAAATAACGATTGGGCAAGTCGAGGTTCAGTGGTTTGGTTCAGACCTCCAGACTTGACTTGGCTTGTCCCGGTTATTAGGCTAGGTCTATATACACCATTCTCTGCAATACTCTGCATCTGGCTACAAAGTAGTAACATGAGTCCATAGACTTAAATACGATTGCATGCAAATATCAATATGTATAATGGACATGGACAGGAGCTTTTATCGCGTGCTATTGAAAGTTGCCCTACGAATGTACAAAACCACAAGCAACGAAGCTAGTCTAGTTCATGAAAACTTATCCTGATTAAGATAAACCCATATTCGTATTCGTAACTGTGTAACTCGTGTTTGTTCGATTTTCGTTTTTTATGGATTATTCGACCCGAATCTGAAACCCCCTTGTCCTTTAGTATAGGTAGGTAACAATCATATTCCACTCATTTTGTCCTAACATGATGGATCGAATCATATAAAGTACAATTCCATCATATACATGCATAAGTATGAAGTTAAGGTACAATTTCTTATTTTTTATCTTTTCCTTGAAGACTTGTCGTCATCTGCGATCGAATGTTGTTTCTTTAATTTTAATGATTAATGCAAGAGGCAGACAGGTAGAGGCAAAAGGTGTTAATGGTTAGTGAAAAGTATGGTAATTGTGCCGGTAGTAAAAAAATGTTATCATTTACATTTGATTTAAGGAAAAAAGCCTCGGTAAACCTGATTTATTGGAACGATTAACACATTCGTAATTGCACGTTTATTAGTATAATCTAATCATTTCTATTTATTAATTAAATGTGTAAAAATCTTTGTGTCAGGGTTTCCAGGCTCGTGGCCGCTTCAGGGAATGTTAGATGGCAACCGCGTAGAAAGAAAAGGAAGAAGGCAAGCACTGAGTACTGAGTGAGAGCGGACAGGGCCGTGTGTACAGTGTACAGTGAATAGAGTAGAATGCTTGGAGCCGAAACCAATGAGATGGAGGGAGGCAAACCAAATTCTACACTTGTTTCATGTTCTGCAGCACATCACTTGCCAAACCGCAGTTTGCCTCGAGACAGCGAACAGAGAGGAGAGTTGGTCGAGGTGGGGTGATCTTTTCGTGTGCAATTCACTGCTAGAACTCTCCTGAACTTGTAGTACACCTACCTACACTGAATTACTTGGTAGTGTTGTCTTGTCATTATTAATTTATACAAATATTTCCTTCAATTCCACGTGTGAGACTGGGAGAGTGAGAAGAGAGGAAGGATCCTTCTCCTCATAATCGGAATTCATGCATATGATGCAGATTCATAATTTTGTGCAAGGAGTGTCGAAATTGAAACACTGGCTGCAAGTTATACCGAACCGAAACTTTACTTTTCCAACCGAGATTTCCATCGAAAACCGACGATTAGTTAAAACAACATAATAGTATAATTATAGTGTGCGCTGGTGTGTCCTAGTTTTGATGTGTTATATTCAGTATTCATACTTTTGATCACCATTCTGAATGTTTTTGTTCGTACGTGTGCGTTGTGCACCATAAATTGAACTTTTCCTTTTCACGTATCATCGTTATCGTTATCATTACCTAGTTGCTAAAGTTGTTTCATGTTTCGTTCTTTCCCCAGCCAGTCAGTTGTCAGTGTTTTGCTTCACGATTTGAATAAACGGGTAGAGAGACTCAGACTTAATAGTTGCTAGCATTTGAAAAATTTCAATGGTTAATTGTATTAGTAGTTGTGAACTAACAAAAAGTATAAAAGTGAATTCTATTGTAAATAAAACATAAAAGTTGAAGAACTCAATCGCAATTACAATTTGCATTCAAGCACGTCATTAATTGAACTAGCTTGTAACTTCTTAGAATTACGTATGCATTTGGACTTGTGATTTGTTTGTTTTGGTTGTACATATATCTTATATAAAATATAAATACTACTGACTATCTATCAACTGCTGATGACTGACTACAGACTACATCCAACATCAGTCACAATTCAATATTTGTCGTCGATAGTGATTCTGTTGTCTACTGTTTAGTTGATAGTGGCTTGTGTACGTTCACAATTGACTGTATTCCTATTAATATTTATGACCGTGGAACTCTATGTGGATGGAGGATGGATTGTGTTCGTGAATATGTTTTATATATTGTCCAATATTTGTCTACTGTGGAAGATTGAGTGACTGTTTGTTGCCATACAGTAATTAATAAGTTAATTAATTGCAAATTTATTCGATGTTCGAGGCTTAAAACCATTTTTGGTACGGGTTCTGTATCATGAATTGAGTTGGAAGGTTCACAGTTGGAAAAGGGGTACTGAACTAAAGTCAATCTGTCACTGGTGGGTGTTTCCGGTCTAGCGTCAAATGATGCCAAAAGTTATGTAATTATAAATGTATGTGATTTGGAATAAATCATAAAAGTATAAGGACAAGCCACTGCCGGTCATCTTTTAGTACCATGAAGACCACCAGTGGAAAGTAAAGAGTTAATGTTGACTGAGTTGTGTAGCTGTCATTATTTTATTGATGTACGTAATAACTTCAATGAGGCTTTAACTAAGCTGTGACATACATTCTCGACGCGTCAGTTTGAAGGCTAGATGAGGATCGTAGTTGCAATTTCAGTGATGAATAAAATATTTTGCAATTGGAGAGCTGTCTGTGTGTAAATTTTCCAAGTGAGTACAAAAAACTGTTGAATTAATTATTATCTTTATTATCCTTATTATTATGTCTCCTAATGTTGAGCGTGTGCTATGCGGTTTACTAGATCGGTCAGCTCCTTTTTCCTAGTAGTAGAACATATATGTACAAGTACACGTAGCAATGATCGTCAAATGAAGCCGTAGGGTTTTGAATATGAAAATTCATACTGCGCGAAAGATCATATTTCAACAAGATACGTATGTATTTAATTTTTTTACTCTATCAATGGAGATTGCTGTCAAATGCACTTTCGGAGTCCATGCTATTTCGAACGAATTTTAGCTAGGGCTGTCTGCATGAATTGTGTAATAAACTTTTTTATCGTCTTCGGGATCTTTTCGACATTACTATTCTGCCTTAGCCAAAAAGTTGTATAACCGACGGAGTAGCCGTGCATTCGTCGGCAAAGACATGCATATGATATTCATTATTTATCTTAAGTATTTTCAACTTTAGAATTCAGAGAAGCCTTGCAGGATCATATTTTATATCAATATTCATGTTGAAAGTTACAGCCATTCAGAGAACGAGATATTTTAAATTTATACTATAACTATGTTGACATAAAAAGACACTTTAGGTCTGGTTGAGACGAGGTCGTCGGTAAGGAATGAGGAACGGATGTATTTCGTGAGCAATGCTGATAAAAGCTTCTATATAATTATTTCTAACCACTAGCGTTTCGAGTGTATGCATGGGAACAAAAATTGATTATTTTTCAACGTACCCTAATTTAGGACAGCAGACGGCAAAATTCGTTATAACATCGTCTGTCACTTGAGTTTAACTTGATTTTGTAGTTGTAGTTGTGTCGATCTCCGATGTTCATTCGTTTATATATGACCCAGTCATTTCAATGTATTATGAATGTCCTCCTAATTTCAGCTTTTTGTGTATCACAGGGAGAGATACCAAGAGAAGATTGCCAAAATTAAAGAAGAACTGCTGGACCAAAGCAAGGGTCTTTCTCTTAGGCACAACTATTATCCCCAAGGAGAAAATCATAGTTTCGCCACTTAAGGAGAAGCTGGGTGGGTTTAGCTTGAAGACTTAAACATCAGTTTGTTCTCAACATTCATATTCATCGTAGTTGAATCCATCATTAAGGAAAATAGCAAGATGAGGCAACCATCCGGGGCTAGTGTGCAACAAAATACATCAAGTAGACCAACTCCAAGCCATACAAGTCGTAAAATCATTCAGATGCCGGCCGTCATCTATCCATGCAAGGTGGAAGGGTGGCTCTGTGTTCACGGTACGTGTCTCAAATGTTAAAGTCTTTTCAGAAATAATCATAGGATCATTTCTAGCAATACTAATATTTTCAAGCGTATTTACATTGAGCATTACACATTGTACATACATCATCTCGTACATATGTAGAGATCATAGGCCACCGTGCACTGTTTCTGTGTATCCCAATTATCTAGCTAACTAGTGGATGGCGTGCTTGGAGAGCAAATTGTATCTTTGAGCATTTTTCCTTCTGATGGTATTACTGCTGTCCATGGTACAGCTCTCACACCTTTGCCGCAGGAAGACGCACAGTGAATTCAATCCGGAATGTGTGTTCGCATACATGTTATAAGAAGTTATATCTTACTGGTCTTAGTAATGGCATTCCCTGATCAACAAACTCAGGTTGGGTCAGACCACGTCCATGTGTGCACATTTGAAATTCAGCAGCATTGCACTGTTCACATCTCGAGAAGTACCTAGTAGTGAATCAGCTTCCTTTAGTCTGCACCACCAATCCACCTGGTTTTTCAGTGCTTTTGTGAAACGCAATTTCTCAATTTATATTTTTGAAACCTTATCTTGTCCATTCTCGACTTGAAAACATTTTCACGTTTACTTTCCCGATTCGGAAAACTACTTATCTTGCTCTTACATGAGCTCTGTCCTTGCGTAAGGATCCTCTTCCTTGTCTCGTGGATGCGTACATACCTAGACATTACTACAACATCTGATAGATTTACTACATAAAGTATGTACATGAGAAACCATTTACTCGCTGCTGCCCATCTGTTTCTTTACCTGTCTCCCCTCATATGCGGCTTACTTCATTCGTGCCAACTGCTCAGGCTTTTACCCTTATTTCCTGTCTGAATTCTGATACGGATTCAGGTGGTTCTTGCGCTGCTTCATCTCCATCTTTGCAATACGAAGTGATGTGAGGCTCTCCTAGACAAATTGAAACCGAAGAGTACAAAAAAATATAACTTCGAACATTTTTCTTGCAGGCGCATATGCTCGCGACTTGGATAGGTTTTCCGCTGCATTTCTGAGTCATCGTGTAGCAAAATTTATATACGTTGTTTTACGTTCCGTGGTCGTTCTGGCTAATGTTTTATTGTCATTGCTGTGAAAGCTTAGTGCATAAGTACATGTGGGGTTTTACAACGCTATCCATCACCAGTTCGATATGGGGTGCTGTATAAAAGTACCGCAGTTCTCCATATTACTTACGTTTAGTTACTTGCATACACGGGCACTTTCGGTTTCAAGAACTAGCTAAACTCTGGGAAATCATGTGGAACGTAACATAGGTTAGAAATTGTAACTTACGCGATCAACTTTATGTATTCGGTGAGTAGGAAAGAAGGTGCGTATTCGATCCAAAAGCATTTAAAGTACGAAATGCATCAGATGCTATGCATCATTGGTATATGCTTCTCGGGGCCAAGACCACGTATGCAGGCAGGGAAAATCAATGATTCGGAGTCATAAGAAGTAGGTATTATGAGAATCATCTTACCCAACTGATATCGTATTGCTCGAGACTGGAAGCCAGGTGTCTTTCCTGATGTTTTCGTTTTCTTTCGATCTGTCTGTTCCCCTTTCTTTGACAGCGTCTTTGTTTAATGACGTGCCCCATTTAAAGGTCTCGTTTTGATACACCATACAAGCAGCTATACGGTAGGTTGTATTCGTCGAACAGAAGGACACGTATGATACTTAAGGGGGTAATGGTGGTAGTAAGTTGCAGCTAACCCTAGAGGTAAAGCAGAAAGAAGACTAAAGTTCGTTACTTTGGATTCTAGTTTAGTGTTGGCTTAGCTCATGTTATGGATGTTTTCTTATCTGAAGCTATATTGCATATACTGGTAGCTTCAGATCATGGCATGTATGTTGGCACGTTTCGTATACAAGATGAGTGGAATGGAGTCGAGAGTAAATTCAGGGACTACGTACTCCTAAGTCCATAAGCATGTACCTATCACATACTACGGTTGTAAAAACACACCTGGTCGCCTAACAGGCTGGAACATCGTCAACCTCATGTTATTATCGTCAGCTCTTCAGTTCTTTTCCTTCACCAATCTTCACCTAGCTTTTAGTTTATTCCTTTCTTACGCTTCCTTTCTTGATTCTACTTACGCGAAAGTTTTTAATGATACACAAGAAGAAAAAAAATCCAATAAGTACAGGCAGACAATAGAGGTCATACTTGAGGTTATGTTGCCGTTTTTGCCCCTATTCACTCAGTCGCATTGTGTCGAATGTTAAAATATCCAATTATAATTTTACGCCATAGTTTAGTTATTCAGTACGAAATTGTTACCTATTTCTGTTTTTTGTGCTTGATTTCAAATATAGATGTTGAGCAAGATAAGTTTTGGAATTGTAGAAATTCATGATTGAGCTGTTTAAAAATGATGTTACAAATTTTGGACAGTAATTGCTATCAAATGCGCTGCATATGCTCGTATCTCATTTTAGCGACACATTCAGTGTGGAGACACAAGCTCTCAGCTATCTAAGATTGTCAGTCGTTTCGACATTTTCTAAGTATTGAATGTTGCTAAATAGTCTGTCACTCCTGCAGATGCACTTCGTTTCTCATTAATGGTGATTTGCTAATCTGCTAATTTTTATTGATGGGTGGTGTGGTGTGTTTCCATTACTATAATAAATACTTAAAGATCCTCGCTTTCATGTTGACCATTTTGAGTGAAACCACAGTAAAACTAAATTTTCACTTGTTAGAATACAATGGCATGTATGTATACCCTTATACATGAATCGTTGAAGTTAATTTTTCACCTTTAAGGAGATGCTGGTTGTCCTGAAAGGGTGAAGGAAGCCAGCTTGATGTACGCACGTGGCGATAATAATCTTATAGGAGCATTTAACATTTCACGCTCCGTTGCTCCATTACGTGGTGAGTAGCGTCTGCCACTTGTACTTACATAATACGTGTAATGTTGCATCCTTCAGAGCTCTAGCGTTGTCTGTCCATTTCTGACTCTAGATAACGACTGCCGCACTACAACTATGTGGTAGTTTTTTCGCTGTCAATTCCATAAGTATCCTTTAAATACTTCCCTTTTTGTATAAAATACGACGCTGTTGGAACGTCAAGCATTAGGCATATAAGGAATTTTATTCGAATTGGATGTCATCATTGAATTCGACCAATTTTCAAGACCCTACATGGCCAGCTAAATAGCTGTACTGAGTTTCAAATTTACACAAATAGATTTATTTTAAATCATTCAATACATAGTTGTCAAGATATATTACTTGATATAGCACATTTGTGAAACCAAACACTAAAATAAAATGCAGTTACATTAATTCACTAACTTTTAGAAATCACGAATTATTATGGGGACAACATATAATGTGTAGGGGGACCTGCTAGAGTAGACGCGTATGAAATTGTGGGTTTCCATAATGTTGTTTTCTTGCCTGTACGTCATTTTGATTTAGAAAAAAGTGGAGAGTAATTGCAAGGCGCAGTAACATTAAGGGCAGCTGTGCTAGGAATAACTTTCAAGACTTGTAAAATGTAAGATATTCTGCAAGGAACTAACATGGTTATCCTGTTACGCTATTACTTCTAATTTGGTGGGTATTAAATCATGCTGTTGGTTTGCACGGATTTATTAATACTCTTGTCACTTGCAATTGTAGAGTTGTGGTTAGAAACCTGCCACTAATAGCAATATCTAATGTGATCAATTAGGAGATTCTTTGGACCTAACCAAAATGACTGTTCTTTCTGAAAGACCTGCTCAGCGAGGCAGTACTTGACGATTACGAAAGATCTAATCGCAATTGTAACGCGTTGTCCACTGCAGTGAAATACATGATGGCAGACAGTGTAGACAGTTTCTCACTTCCCTGCTTAAAATCGTATTTTTTGTTACGTGTTCAGAGTGCCTACGTATAACGAGCTACCTACGTGCATTGTGAGACGACTATTTTGCCTCGTGGATGTCCCCGCCGAATTAATTTTAGAAGCTACTAGTGTTAGTGGTACCCACTCGCAGCGGTCATACTACGCTTTCCGTGGTAAGTAACCACCCTAAATGATAATAGTAAGAAGCACAATGCAGGATCCTACGCTGTACACCGTACTTCCTCATTGATTCTCGTGGTTTCATGCTTTCAAGTAAACGGACGCGATACGGGGACTGGGATGGTACGCTATAATTATAAAGGGATCTTTGCAGGAACTCAGATGTAAGTAGTGTTTCATAGTTTATAACTAGATTAGGTTGTATAAGTATGGGGGACTTGGAGAAATAGTGCATATGGAAAGTGTCTAGTGCATGTATCTAATCTTTGAAGCATCCGTTAGTAGACTGATGTACGTGCCCACTTCCTTGTTTTCGTCGGTTTACTTAAATAATATCCTCTACTCGAAAACGTATCGAGCATTTAGTGTGTCGTAGCTGATAGCATTTACTACGGGCGACCACATGAAATGGGTGTTTCATCGTTTGTAAAAATTTAGGCGCTGACATGCTATAATAGTGAATCAGAAAGGTGGTGGATGTATTTTGACTCCATAGGCATTCTGCTAGTCCTCGTGTGGAAATGCCTTGTAACATAACAAACTAGATCCTGGATAAGTTGTAAGAAGCAAGTAGCAGAAGCTGTGGCATTTAATTAAACTGCATTGCACTTAAGAGTCCCTGGTGTGTGATGCGTACCGTGGGATGAAAGAATGCGTGTATCCATTTTGTGATATAATATATGACGCCGAAAAAGCCTTTCTTGTCATTACGCTTATTGCTCAAGAGAAGCGAAACTTTCGCCATATTTCATGCGAGCAGAGGCTGGAGTCATATTGTCCCCCGAAAGGAACTATTTCATTATTATTAGGTTTGTAACACAATAGTGTCTCTTTTTTGCTCTACCTACCATAGTTTAAGTTTGGATTGAAGCTGGTAAAAGCAACTTTTGAAAAGAAGGGCCAGGTAGAAAAGTGATCTCCCTCCTTTCTTCGTGGTTTCCATCATTTTTTCTATGTAGCCACTCTTGCCTTCATGGGACTGGTGCCTTTAATATTAATATATATGAAGATAAGTCATACTTTGTAAGGAGTTGCGTGGGGATCCCATGAAGTAAAATGCACAGTTACCATGAGAAATGAAACCCTGGATGACATGCTCGTATATCAGCGCTGCATTTATTTCATCCAGCGAAGCTAGTTAAATTCTAAATCATTTTATACAACGAAATTACATTTGACATTAAGCATGTATTATGTGTAGGTTCGTTCAAAACATTCAGGAAACAAAAAACTATCAATCTGAAGTAAGCATATAGTTATATATCTACATAGAATGCTTATTAACTATTACAAGCTGGAAAACATTTTTATTCCTTTGTAGGGTCTGCGAGTTCCCTTGTAAGGGAAAACGTGTGTGGCCCTGATTCTGGTGTATGCACGTACGTAGGCATGGTTTTAATAGTATGAAAATGAAGAGATGATCCTTCTTAAGCTCTACCAGTTCTAGTAATACCCCATAATACGTACAGTCAAGTCTGGAATGAGATGACAAAGTGGAGGGCGAAAGTGTATGACATTTCATTTTAATAATAATAGTACAAAGCCTTACTCCAAATATAGTTTGGACGAGTGAGACTCAAGGGAAACTGACTCGTCAAATATTGTCTTCCCTTCTCAACTTGGTGTATGAGCGCGAGCGTGTCGGACTTGAAGAGTTTGAGGAAATGGCGCACTGGCAGGAGCGGAAAGAGAAATATGTATAGGCGAGATGTGATGAACCCTAAAATACAGCAACTTTAGCGAATGACTCAGAATCCAGGACCCAAAAGTCAGCTCAACCATGTAACTAAGTGCATCATGTACATTGTAAGAGGCAGCAGGCAAGCGATGGAAATGCACATTCAGCTGGATTAAGTACAGATAACGCGAGAATATTTGGTACAGGCATAAATGCGTAC
Source organism: Ptenothrix huangshanensis (assembly GCA_036851915.1). NCBI lineage: Eukaryota > Metazoa > Arthropoda > Collembola > Symphypleona > Dicyrtomidae > Ptenothrix > Ptenothrix huangshanensis. Next base: position 11,798 of record JAAXYX010002235.1, read on the forward strand.
ACCATGTAACATAAGTAATTTTCCCTCTTTTTTTTCATGAATTGTGTCCAAGCCTAAGGCATATTAACGCTCAGAGATTTTTTTGTACTTCATTCCCACAGTTACTGCATTGAGCGCATGATGCAATTCAGCAAGCTTCGTTGGGGCTGGTTTCTAGAAAACCACAAGCCACTGGAAAAAATATATGAAGCATAATTTAAAAGTAACTTTCACTCAAAATAAATAGATGACAGCTCCAGTTTTGTGGGTAATTACTTACATACATATAAAGGAGTATTATCACGTCATATGTTATTACCGTTTTTTAATTTAATATAGGTATATTTATTACTCTGTACTCCTCCTTACCTGTTAGTACTGCAGCACAGCAGCCGCTTTTCTTACCAGCTAATTGCGACTTGAGTAGGTTTAAATATTACTGGCAGAATAGGAGGTCTGATGTAAAAAGTTTCAGTTTACAATGCGGTAGTGCTCACGTTCACAAGGTATTGACTTTTAGCAACTGTCTACATACGTATATATGTAAGTTGACGCATTTAACCAAAGGTTACTAGTCTGATCCTATGACAAACGTGTTCATCATCGTTCCTAGATTGGCGTATAAAAGTAATTCTGCTCTTGTATTTTATATGTGAATGTACGTACTCATTTTGATTTGATTTTAACTGTATATAAAGTTTTTTGTTGAACTTCTGGATCAGTGAATTCGGGAAGGGAATGACAAGACACGAACCGAGAATCAGTCCCCACAGAGCTTGAATCTCAGTAACCGTGCCTTAATCGCCTTGCGTGTTTTGTTTGAATATCCCAAAAGTCATGCTGGTGCAGTTGAATGTGGTAGATTTTGTGTATACTAACGACATCGTAAGATGTTTTCGATAACTTATTGTCTTATTAGAGAAAGTAGTACTGACTGTCGTTGATGCTGAGCAAGAAATTACATAAGGGAGAAAATGGAATAGCATAGAATGTCTGTTTCCCAATGTTATTGTGTATATATTTACACTTATCTGTGCCTTAATAAGCTTATTTCCTGTAATGATGTTAACTACCATACAAGGGTACTTGGGTGATTCATGCATTTGTGCCTCGACTTGGGTTTATCTGTGGATGCAGCGGTTTTATTTATGAAAATCATTGACAGAGCTTGCGTCGCGTCAAGGCGGAGAGGGAAAATGAAGAGGGTTACATTCAGTAAGCAAGTGAGATGGGAATGTAGATTGGGACTGAATAGTTTTTAGATTGTCGCAAAGTTTGGGAATGGGCACGGAATGCTTTAACAGTGATTTTACCAAAGGAGAATTATAATGGATTTAAGTTTTTCCTTTATACTTACGTACTCTTGTCTCTAGATACTGAGGAGTAGTATGTGCCTTTGTTCAAAACCAAAACGAAAAAGCGAAACCAAGAAATAAAATGAAACAGTCTGGTAGTCTGGGTGATATTCTTGAGAATGTTTGTCGTTAAATTGTAATGGACCCAGTGTAGTTTGCTACATGATTGTGCTTACGACAGTAAAAAATTGAGCTCCTTGTTTGCAGTTTGATCGTGAGTTTGTGACTAAATGCATCCATGTACTGTTCAGATGTACGTATTTACATATAGATAGGAAGCAAAATTCATCTTCTTTGAGGAAAACGTACATGGTAGGGACTGCTTCTGTTACGTGGAACGTTTTGTATGAGCCAAAGGTAGCGCTGAATATACGTACTTACCCGTTGTACAGCAAGATAAGCTCTACAAAATCACGTTATCCTTTGATAGGAAAGGAACACAGAGGACTAGTGAAGGTTGGTGAACTTGGTTTTATCGGAGTCACTTAGCTTTCGTCTACTTATCCACATTCAAAACTTCTTGGATAATTTCTGTATTGTGTTCTGTATTGGTAGAGCTTTAGGATCTTGTTTTCGTCTCTCGTCTCATTTTCATACAATTATATAAGTATGACATGGCAACTTTCTGAAAGTCAAGTACTGTTCTTTCAGCGTCTCTAGTCTGCAGTGTAATTTTTTTCCATTATTGCAATGGTTCACGGTGCAGTAAATAAAATCTTGATCAAGCAAGGTACATGCTATTCGGTAATTGCAGCTACTGTAGGTACGTTTATGTGTGCAATCATCGGCATATATAATATATTGAGCGTACCAAATATAAATTATATTTTTTGACTGAACTTTATGTTCGTATTTCGAGCAAATTATCCGCATACAATTAGGTACATGATAGTCTGCTAATTTTTTCGTGTTGCTGAAGGTAGTTTATGTAGTTATTGCGGAAAGTGTTCGTTTGTTATAATAACATTGCTATTGGGAATGGGTGGCCAAGCTTTAAGCAAGGGTTTGTTCTAATCGTAAGTATTCATTTCATATTTGCTTGGTCACCTAATAGATTACTTTGTAGCTTACTTGAAGAAACATTGTAATCCGAGACGTTCTTGTGTAAACAATCAAAGTATAAACATGATATCGTGTCATAATCGGTGTTTGGTGTTGCATTAGATAGATATATATACATAATTATACGTGTTGATAAAGTCGATACATAATTTGGTATTTTGGTGTAGACGTATTTATAGGTGGAGCGAAGTGTAGTGTAATTATAATCTGATATATCGGCTCCCTTTCTGGCCGACTTGTTACAGACAATTGAATACCCTTAAGCCCAAGCATTAAATCTACCGTGCCCAGAGGACATTGATAGCAAGCTGACGACACCATGATTGACTGAATGCATGGGGAAAAATTGGCGGATTTAATTTGACTTGCTTCCCATGTTAAATCGCTCTTTTGGGATTTGACTGTATAATCCATAAAATTATTTTTAGGGCTGGAGGAAATACTTTAATGATATGTTAATACAATACAATAATAAATGGTCTGCTATAGTCGAGAGGAATATTTTATAGCGTAATTGCCCGGCCAAAGTGTCTACAATGGGTAACCGATGTTTGAAAAGGGCCTGTGCATTCAACTCATGAGAATATTGCAGCGTGCAGTGCACCATTGATACACAAATTTGGTACTTTGGCTACGAACTATATATTTTCCATTTATTTTCCGCTTGGCGATTTGCCTTTCATGTTCGATTATAAAATATCAGTAGTGGAGTTTCATCTGGTAGTATTACCAATGAAAATCTGTATGTACCTACAATCATTTTCGATATCTACCACAATTTCATAAATACATATGTACGAATATATATTTTATGTATTATTGGTATTGGAGGTATGTATGTATGTGTAATATGTGTCTTCGTTTATATATACGTTTAAATTAAGATAAGCTTCGGAAGACTAGTATTGCAAAGTTATATAATAGATATTCCACTAGTTTATTTGATTCAACAAGGGTTGGCCTGAACTCGTTAGCTCTCTTCAGTATTTTAATGGATTGTTATTCACAAGGTCCATTTATTCTACTTTGACTTGGAGTACATATGCCTCATTAACTCGCCAATGCTTGTTCGAAATTCGAATCGTGAATTGCTGTTCCCTTACTATCCTTTTTATTCCCTCATTATATAATTTGCTGACTACTGACAACTCCTGACTCGGATTGATAAAGGCACTGCCCCGAGCGGAGGCTGAGATCGAATTTTCATTCGTACTGTATTGCAGCGAAAGATGTGACTTTTAAACTAGAAACAACTGAAAGAGTTTTGGTCCCAAGCAATTATGCTATTCTTTTTCTTCTTTCGCGTCCCTGCCATATAAGTCTGCAATTAGCAACGCACCGCAGTGGTTGAGAACAAAGTTAGGCCTAGAAGAAGAATGAAGTCAAGACCGCGATGGTAATTATTTAAGTTCGAATACTCCATTTCGCTGGAGAGAAGTTAAATCTAGAAAGAGTTTCTTGTATTCTACTCTAGTTTTTTGACGAGGGAAAGAAATACGCAGGGCTTGGAGAGGAAAGACTAAAGGTTTACTTGTGCTCCTTTGCATAACCTTCTGACTGACATTTGAAAGCTCAATATTGGTGAATAATTGCATTGGCGTTCATGGTGTTGGTAATACTTTTAGGCATTTCCAATGCTGACGAAATACATATCTCGTTAATCAAATTTATGGATGATAAAATAATTTTGATTGGAATCTTTATTGGTTACGTTCAAATAGATTTTATAATGCATAACAATGATATTCAGTTACGCAGTATACACTGAGCTTGATTTATTCTTGGAGGTGTTCTTACTACTGCAATCGCTTCCATCTCTGTGGTGTGTGTAATTATATATTTTTCTGCTTTAAATCGCCTTGAATTTTCCCAAGGTAATTTAATAAAAAAGCCACCTCCATGTATAGCTAAATAGTTAATTATATATATTTGTGAACATTTTTCTCTGAAGTTATTGATAAACTACCAAAAACTAATTTTGATTTTGAATTGAAAGAAGTATCGAACTTTAACGACATTTACTACTTAACCCTTCCCCATTCGCTGCTGGATTTTAAGGCGTGTTTTAAACTCCGAGGACGGTTAAAATTAGAATTTCTATAGTTATAGACCTAGGTAATTTTTGCAAATATTTAGGAATAGAAAAACCTTGTATTCATACAATGACTCCGTTTTAGGATGCAAGGGTGTGATAAGGGAGATAAAAAGGTGTTTGTTTTATTCACAGTTTATGTTTTATGGTTTTATTAGATTTCATGATCTTTTCTGTGTAACTCCCTCTCGTAACTCACCTTTCCTCTTTTCTTGTCATGAGAAGGAGATTAAAGTTTGCATAAAAACCTTAAATATGATCGTTAAGTAGATGGTACTGCAATATTTTACACTTGTTCCTTAGTAAAGCAGGTTATGAATTGGTTGGCATAATGAATCCATCAGTAAATTCAAGAAAAAAACTGAGAACATGAATGAAGCAACAAAAAGTTGTTTGTATTTCTTTTCTTCTAATAATTGAAGAGTAGATGGCAGGTTACTGGTTACTGCTTTTGGTAGGTACATGACGATGGGTCCTTTTGCTGTGCTGCGGTACATTATTATTTTTGTGGGAAAGAAGCTGAAGCTGAAGTAGGTAGGTATTTACATTTTATTTCGTGCCGTATTAATAATGCATAATCATAATTAGATTTTTTCTCCTGATACTCAGTACTTTATAAACTACGAATTTATTGGTTTTGAGTCTAGGGGAGACTGACTTATTCCAACCTCTTCGCACAGATCGTGTTAATAATCTAAGATTTACTGCACACTTATAACGTACATATGTTGATAATAAATTATATCCGGGCATGACCAGAACAGTGGTACTTACCTAAGTTGATGGTGATAGCTGTGAGGCTCAAGTATATTCTCAAAGTAAACTTGCGCATAGACAAACCCAGTGATTATGTCAGCAACAACAATAGTGGGCCATATAATTACCTAGGAGAGTATCGAGGATGTAAAGTCAAATGGTTCAAGTTAAGGTCTTTGCATTTTTTGAGTGAACCCCTACGTCAGAGTATGAGTGTGTGTCATCTCAGTGCTAAGATTTCACCTAAATGCATATTGCATTAATTTTCTTGTAATTCCTATGTGACTGTTTGCCTGTACTCGTAGCCATATGTTAGATTTTAGGTTTTCGATCGAGTTTATCATTATCTGTAACAGCTAAAAAGTGAAGCAAAGTAGCGTAAAACTAGCTTACACTGTTTCCAGTTCTCTTACGCATATTATCATTCACGCTTGTCTATCATATTTATTGTTGATTTTTTAAGCGGAAGCTTTCTGATCGTCGTCGACAGTCAACAGAGAGTACTTGTGCACGTGGTCATGGTTTCCCTACTCAGAAGTGCGTAGTACACAATTAAAGAATTAAATATCTGCTTTGAGTCTGTGTAGAAACCAGTTCATCGAAATCGTAATCTTTAGAGTATTTTCTTGTTCTAGATAAAGAAATACAAGTATGTACACTCTCATTCCCTACTTTGTTGCGGTTTAATTTATTCTAACCCTGCAATCTTGTTTACCGAAAGTTTTTAAATCTTAACCATACAATTATTATTAATCATTACTAGCTGAGAAGATCCATCATAATAACTCAGTATTATTCGTACAGCGCAACGTTCAGAATATTAAAAGTGAGTAGTTGAGCTCAGGTCTCATGTACTAAACTAGGTAACCACTAAATTCCCAGCCGTTCATATAATTATTTTCAAAAGTAAATTGATTTTCTAGTAGAGTCCGTGGGATCAATTTTTTTCTGGGCGTAGGACCACAGGTTGTCCGATTTCTAAGCGCCTCTGTAAACACTGGATTTGAAGTAAAATCGTGATCCGATCCGATTATTCTGGTGACTTGGGCCATAAGCCATGACACTTGTCACTTTCGGCGTTTCCAACGAGTACTTTGTAAACTCATTTCTTTATACAGTACCAGGAGACAGTAGGTATATGATATGATGTAGTTTGTTGCAACGCCACCAACTGTTCATCAATAATACGTACTGAAACTCATTTAAAACCCCTAGTCTGTGCTTGTGCATTTGTTGTGGGAACAACAACAACAACGTTCAGTTTAAATTCGTTACGTCTTTTGGCTTTCATTCTAAACATACGTTGTCCAAACATAC
>JAAXYX010002236.1:0-18356 GCA_036851915.1 Ptenothrix huangshanensis
CTTATCCTTTAAATACTGTTGTAATGAGGATTGTTCTCAAGTAATTATTAGTTTAGGTTAGTTTTCCTAGCTGATGTTGTTGTTGGTTGTTTTGTTGGATGTTATGCTGCTGCTACTGTTGCTGTTGTGGATTGGATGAGTACGTGGTTGAGGATGAGGATCATATCGTATCGTGATCGTGAGGAGCGTGTCAAAAAATGTGTTGTAGACCAGCTGTGACTGTGACGGGGAAGAGGTTGCAGTTGGAGTTGGATTTGGAAGGTAAGATGCGAAGAAGAGATTTGGATACGGGATCTCATGCGCCTGCCTCTCCGTAAACCCCAACCAAAACTTCCAGCTCTCAAAAATACAACACTTGAAAATCCATCCAAAGCACCGGGCTACACATAAGGAACTGAACAAAACTCAACAAAACTCCTTGGCTTTGACTTTGCCTTTGGCTCTTGATTTGGTTTTCCTGTTGGATTGGCATTTGGCTTTGGTTCCTCTTTCTCATTCACTTGATTTCGACTACTCTCTCGTTGTTCCTCTGGATTGTGGATTCTGGTTCTGATTTTGATTCTCTGTAGCTGATGAAGTCGAAGTCGAAGACGAAGACGATGGCTTCCCTTCTAATTCCATTAACTCGTCAAAGAACTATGTGCCCAAGTGAAATAGGGATTTCGGGTAATTCGGGCATCTCATAATCTCATTTCAGTGACAGCCACAGTCCACAGTAATACAAGTATATTGAGTCCATAGGATCCAATTTCAATTCTAATTTCAATTTCGATTCCATTCCGGTCCACACCAACAATATAGTGTAGGTGCACACATTTCCATGTCCTCACAATTATAGTTTGTTAACTCCCTACAGTCCAGGGCAAAGTCAAAGCCAAAGTCACCCAGCGCTGGTAAACGTGCATAGTCTCGTTTAATTATACCTGGAACGAGTCTCTAATAGTTTTGATTGAATTAAACCAGCTACCTGTCCCCGACCATCTTAATAATACTCTTCCGTCTTCCTGTTCCCTCATCTGTTTTCACATTGACAAAATTATATTTATAATTACGTATTTCACTTTGGATTAATTCCTGCTCTTGCTCCAATGTACTCCTACTACGGCATCAAAGTCACCATTTCCCTACAAACGAACTTCCCACCGAATTTCCCTAATTTCCTACAATTAATTATTTATGCTCTGAAAGCTTCTATGCTCCATGTTCTGGTTTGGTTTCGTTTAAGTTAAGCAGTTCCGCCTGATTGTATTTCATTAGAAGATCGTTTCGTTCCCTTTTGATTTGCCTAATTTCTTTGAAAGGGCTTCCTAATTACTTACTCGAAGTCATTAAGGGATTTTTACATGTACACTGGCAGCAGAGAGATAATTTTAAAAGCTTTAGTAACTCAATGAGGAATTAATGGGAATAAGTGCCTTAGGTTTAGTGAGGTTTCAATTTCCGTCTTACGGTAACTTTTTTCTCTCCAAAGATTACTTGAGTAATGTAATTTCATTCACCGAGTCTTTAATTCTCTGAGGAAGCTTTATTTTCAATTTTATTAGTATGTAATAACTGTAGCTTGGTCTCCCATTTAAAAGTTTCGGAACTGTATAAAGTAGGTAGATACCAATGTTTGTTGAGCTGTTTTAACCTACGTAGCATTTTCCTTGTTATTTACATACCTAGGCTAAGCTGATAGAATCCAAGCAAAAACCGATACTTGTCACATCTGTTGTTGATTTGCGTATGATATGTCTCTTTCATCAAATTTTGAAGAGATCACCTATCTAGTTATTTTTTAAAAACGTCTAAATCGGCTATGTTCTATTCTTAGAAAAGATCAAAACGATTTTTTTCGTAAATTATAGAATAAAGGTCAAAACGGGCTATCTACCGATTCCTAAATTACGTGGCGATTTTGAAATATGTACCTTGATCAAAAGAGGTTATCTAGGTATAATAAAGTAATCTAGATCACGAGTAAAGTTGTACGACAAGGTAAAACTATCTCGTGTTTTTTTAATGTCAAAACGGGATCTCTAATTGTTAATTAAAGTCAACATGGGCTACCTACTGAATTTAAAAACGGTCAAAATATATGAAATCTGTGATGTTTAAAAAATCTAGATAGTGTGTACATAAATGGTAAAACTGTATTTACATTTTCGAAAACAAATTGTTTGAAAAAGTGCAAAACGTTCTAAGGTTGTGAAAGGAATTAATACTCTATAGATGTCTACACAATACAGGGCAGTGTTGTAATTATACTGATTTAAATTGGCCATAAATATAAAAAGGAAGCTGTCATTAGTGCAATAGTTCCTGGAAAATTCTTACCTAGGTACATAATTAATTGCTACTTCTAGAACTACTAGTCGATCTAACGATGATGACAGTAACCTGTTTGAAAAAGGGTTTCTGACTGATTCCTCTAACCTGAGGGAACGACGGTGCTCTGCGCTACTGTGTACATTTTGGGAAAGTAGTAATTATAACTGTGGTAATATACTAATTACTAGTACGAGGAGCAACATGTAGGCCGTTTGTCATTTGTCATTTAATTATAGAAAGTCAAGCCAGAGATGCAGACGGTAGATAAGACGTCTTGCACCTGGAGTCCTTGAATGTAACGAAATTAGGATCTAGCATTGCACTGCAGATTGCACTGCATTCGACAGTCGACATTCGAATCGCAAGAAACAAGATATAATTACACTCAAATAATTACGCATAAACTAAAGTGTATTAGATTATAATTACAAGTCTATATCCTCTCCTGTCTTACTCTCATGTGCTTTGCTCTTCTATCCTCTGCATTACATTACATTGCTGTTGATAATCAAATCAAAGCCAAAACCAAAGTGGAAAGGAAATGAAAGACATACAAGCTATAAAAAGTATAAGTAGAAAATCCAGGAACCAGGAGCAAGTAATAAATAGCACATTGTAATCGTACGAGCTAGAGAAAACAAGTAAGTCCGAAAACCAAAGCCTGTTCCTGGTACCGGTACCGGTACCGGCACAACTACCGGCATATCACCATTACTATCCCTGCCACGGTGGTAAAGGGTAATTGAGGAAAGACTCACGCCGAAAATAAATTATAATGCTAAAATGCTAAGCCTGTGCTTTACCACAAGGCAAGGAGGCAAGGAATTTAAATGTATTCGCGAACGTCGGGAGTCGGTGTAAGGTAGTATTTGGTTTCGTTGGGTTTGCGTTTCAACTCGATGAAAGAAAGGCAACAACAAAAACTGTCAACTTACACAATTCAAATTGCAACATTAATTACTCCTCACAAGAGAAAAAAGAAAATCTAAACAACTACGTTTCTTAGCGATTATTGGTCTTCTTCTCTGTCTTCCCCACTTCCTTATATTATAACTAGTTATTAGTCAATTAGTCACAGCATCCAATTATATAATAATGTAAAGTGTCACCTAAAGTCACTTCCCTACACTTGCCCCCCTCATTAAATAACTATTACGCTGTCAATGCTAAGTCAACGTTGCCGTACACTGTACAGACCGCACATATTTTCACTATACACACCGTGTACATATACATACATATGTAGCATGAACCACTATACATGTTTCCACTGGCAATCCTTTTCTATTGAGTAATTCTTCACCTGACCTGATCTGACCTGGCTTGAACTGATCTGATCCCAATAATCTGACAAGCAATTCCAACTATTCAAAAACTAAACATAGCGGGATACCCTCTGCCTTACAGATCTTACAATTTCAGTTCTTACAGTCACGTTGACATGGACACTTGCTACAATTCTCCACACGTCGCCATGCCAACGTGAGTGAGCGAACTGAAATTGTAAGATCTGTGAGGCAGAGGGTATCCCGATTGACCACAATTTACAATACCTATTACAATTAAATACGGAATTAAATTTTTAACGATTTAATATATAATTAATTTTTTAATTTAGGGTTTAGAATTACAGATGATGATTAAGATTTGTTGAAAAAGCAAGCAATAAAATGCTGGGAAATTAAATTAAAGATAATACAGGATAAACGATCATTATCAGATGATGTTTATAATTTTGCAGGTGACAAAAGGAATCTATCAAATAAGTGACAAAGGTAACAAATAATTATAAAATTACGAAATCAACCAGATAACAGAATTAGTATAATTAATACGTATTATGACTGTATATACCTAATTATCGGTAGAGCTACGCATACAAACTGGAAAGCTAGCACTGCCTGTAAAAATTATAATCCTAGTTATTAATACGGATAAAATTAAGCAATATGCATCTGTTTGAGAAGCCGTGTAACTTGTAGCTTACTAGGTAATCTGCACTAGCTAACTACAACTACCAGTTGGTGTTGGTTGAGTGAGTATTGACTTTGACTTTAACTTTGTACCCACACTTTGTACTCACTACTTAGTCTATCCGATATCATTCCCGATACCTACGATTTCACACATTGTAGGCACACTAGGTACTCAATACTCTCATGGCACTATAATTCTAATCCAAATCATTTCTACACCTACATACGATGTACTAAAGCTACTTTTAATTTCCACTCCTACCAACGTTCACGGGTTTTGCATGAAGAATAAGGGAAGATTCGAGTAAATCAAATCAAAGCATGATTAGCAGCACAATATTAGTAAATTGAAATGCATAGGTACATAGTACAATTGCTAAGTTACCCCTGGCATACTTCAATCGCCAGACTAGAACAGATGCTCACCACTAATCGTCTTTTCTCAACTTTGTAACTACCGATCAAATTAGAAACTAATGTGGAAAAAGGTCCACGTTAGTAATACACAGCTAATAATCCAATATTACTAACCGAAATAAATATGGGAAATAAATAATCCACGTAAATGCTTAAAATACTTGGAGAGACACCACTAACTGCTACTTAGGTATACGCTCAACTCGTGTTCATGAGCATGGCCTCTATAAGCACACCACAAAATTAATACAATTATCTTCCCAGGGAAATCAAACAACATTTCAAGCATTTAAACTACAGCAACAAGACTATCCCGATAATTAAATCAAATCCGACCTATTACTGTAAAAAATAAATGAAATATCAGAAAAAGATACATTTAATTCCCGGTATACTTGGATAGCAAATAAAAATGAAAGAAATATAATAGGAATAGAAAAGGGAATATATTTACGAACCTCACATTCTCCTCCACGTTCTGACAGTGCAAACTATATTCACTTCCACTGCCTTGTCTTGTCCTGTTGTGTCGTGTCTTGGCTTCGTGAACAGTTTCAGAATTCAGAAGACCAGGTCCACTATCCTGTCCTGTATGAATAAGTAATGGAAAGAAGAGTGTGTATCGCGTATGCTGCAAACTCGAACTTGAATTCGACTTGGACTGTCCTGTCAGTGTCAACGTCAACCAAATGAGCACTGAACTGAAGGATAGAAGGACTGACTGAGTGAGCGACTGAACCGCTGGGCTGTGGGCTTCTTGTGGCCTTAATTCCCTTCCAAACCAATGTAAGTACGAATTCAAATCCAACTAGAATTTCAATTCCAAATCCAAAAGACCTGGTCAACAATATTCCTCAGTGTTGCGTATAAGCTATGGCAATGACTTGACAGACAGACACTAAGCCACCAAATGCAATCACGAACGAACCGACTCAACTAAATCAAACCAACAATGCCGAAGCCAATGACGCGAGTGGAAATAACCCAGAGTAGCTCTTTGACAAATGGTCAAATGTCAAGGGATGATGATGTGGGAAGGGAGAGAGAATGGAACAGACGGACTGGCAGTAGGATAATAACCGATACGGAGCGAGGAGCTGAGGAGGATACTGAAAGGATGCTGACGAGGACACGAAGGATACTTTGGATACTGTGGACGTGGATAATTACAAGTAGAAGAAGGGAATCAGAATCAGAGTTACAAGTTGCAGGAGTTCGATCCCATATGCTCCAATCCAATTCGAAACAAGTGTAGTCTGTAGAGCTACAGAAGTGCACCACGAAACAACTCAGCTCGACACAAGTCCAAGTCACCTTAACTCACTTTCATGCCTCCACTTCCACTTCCACAAAGACTTTTCCACTTCACGTCCAACTTCAACCCAGTCCAATCCAATCCCATGCAACACACAGACGAACAGACAGGGACAATCACACAGGCAGACGGACGGACGGACGAACAATCCACAACTACAATCAAACTCGCATCGTCAATTGGCAACGGCAACAGCAACAGCAACAGAAACGTCAATTCACAATCAGAATCAGCAACAGCATCATCATCATCACCATCCTCATCATCATCCTCGAGCTCTCAGCTTCAGCAACAACTTGAGCCACAGCAAGAGTATCCGCAAAAGCTTCAGCAACAGCTTCAGCATCATCAGCCGGAGAGCAAGAGGATGGACGAAGAAGTAGCAGCAGCAACGGCAACGACTCAGCAAAACATGGGCCACAGCCACAGCCACTGCTAGTGTCACTGACAGAGGCAGCAGCAGCATCAGTGGCAGCAGCAGCAGTACCAGCCACAGACACAGCCACAAACCAGCTAAGAGCACACACAGTTGACGTCAACTTCAAGTGGACAAGAGCACAGTCTCCGCTCAGCTTAGCTCCAAGCTCGTGTACTCACTTAAATAAATGGCTAAATTATGTGGCTCACACTGTGGCTACATAGCACCGTTCACGTTCACGTTGTCGTTCATGTCGGCTTGGCATTGGCATCGGCATGGCATCGCAGTGCATGGTTTCCTATCATATGGCATTGGCATCGCTTGACTTTATTGGCCTCTTCTGGCCTGGTTTGGCCTGGTCTCTTCTCATCTGGCATGGTATCCTATCGTATCGAATGGAATGGAATGGCATGGGCTGCCTGTCTTCTTGTCTTCTCTTGGCTGGCCTGGCCTGGCCTGGCATAGCACGGATGGCACCGTATCGTTGGCTCCTTCCATTCCTATTGGCACGGCATGGCTTTCCTCTTGTTCCTTTTGCACTCTTCCCACAGCACTCGACAGCTATTCAAAATATTAACAAAACATGGTTTACTATATTCAGTAGTTAAAACTTGGTATCGCTATTTAGTTTAGTTACAGCATCAACATTTTCCCCTGACTTGCCTTATTCCCTTGCATCGCATCGCACAGCTTTACTTGCTCGTTGTCGCTTCTTCTTGGTTGTTGGCAGTTAGCTAAGCAGTTATTAGCACAATAGTTACCGTTAGTTGCTCTTGCGTTTTCCCAATCCAAACTTCAATAATCCAAGCTATCTTGGGCTTTCGCTTAATTAAGCTCTAGCTCTGACAATAGCTACTGTAATAATAAATATCACTCACTAGAATACACACATACGCTGGACATTCAAACCCACAAATCATTTTAGTGACGAGAGGTGCGAAAGCTGACAAGTACTGGGCACAATTAAGGAACTTGCTCACGTTCATACCTTCAAAATTTCCATTCGTAATTATATATTACACTGGCCACAGACCGAAATAGAAATGCCGTTCCGTTCGTTTTGTTTACTCACTTTGGTTTAACTTGGTTTGATTTCGTGAATCGACAGGCTGGAGGTGTCGCAATCATGTTATAATCTGAAATATAAGATCAACCTATTAATAAAACTGTCAAACTTTAATGAAACCCCGCTTTAATTTACTCACATCAATAATTTTTTCTATTGACATCTGTCATAAAGTAAAATTGTCAATGTCAAAGTGATTTAGTGCAGGTTCGAAATATCAAAAATTGGATTTACAAGACTTGCTACCTGAGTTTTTTAAAAGTAGTACTGGTGCTGTCTTTAGGTTTCTCGAAATTGTGAAATTATCTAACAGATGCTGTGTTATAATCATTATTATAGATAATTACCTTTGGGGTTTTTGCGCCACCAACTCCAGGGCCTAGTCCGAAATTTTTAGTCAAAAGTTTTACTTGTAATGTAGGTTCTAAAACGTTTTTTCACTTCTTTCCATCCTGTGAAAGGATTGGAGGTAAAGCACCTACTTGGACGACTTTGCCATGTAAAAACAATAGGACACAAGTACATTTGAAATTGTCGTGAATATTATGCTCCTTGTAAGATACAAGGCAAAGCAACGGAATGGTATGGTATGGAGCTCATGTCGATAAACTTTATAAATAAACATCTATTCTAAATAGCTGTGGTAAAATGTACATGGAATCATAATTTCGAGTAAATCGTGGCCATGAAATGACAATAAAAATGAACATAAAAGTAAAATGCAAATTGAACAAAGTGCTTGACTATAATCCAGGGAAAGGAATACCTGCAATAACCATACCATAGACCATAAAGTCCAAGTGGGGTCATTCATTCAGATACACACTTTTGGGTGCTTTACATACATATACTAGTACAGGGCGTGTGGGATTTGGGGAATTTATGACTGCACTGCGATTACGATTACGATGCGATGCCTGAATCTTCCTCACTTCTATCTCCAATCAACGGTGATGCTGAGATGAAGTTGACGATGAGGACGAACCAGAAACAAAACTAAAGACAACAAAAATCAACAGACAGAGTCAATCATGTCTGGGAAAGTGGAGTCAAGTCGAGCGCCAAGCCAAGCAAAAGGCAAAGGAAAAAGCCAAACCAAAGCCACCTTGAAAGTCATTTTTTCCATCAACATTCGCATCCTCATCCGCATCAACCCTGGCATTGGCATTCTGTGCGGAAAGTAAATTAAAATAAAATCCCAATAAAGACGCAATCGAGCAAAAGCAGATTAAAGTTGAATGTACGTTATTAACAGTTTCGACAAGCTAGGTTAAAGTTGGCTGAATAAACACACATTAAGTTTCCATAACGCAACTTGTCAAGAAATTACCTTTAAGTCAAGCCAGTAGTACAGACGATAAGTCAATCAATAGAAGTCGAAGCAAACTAAACAATAAATGCTTTCAAATCAATCCACAATTGAGCTTATGACTGTTTATTGATGCAACTGAAATATAATACAAACGCGTAAAAGTCAAAGGAAAGCATCTACCTAATTAATTAAAAACTTCTGTAGCCTAGAGTTAACTATATCGATATATTTTGAAAAAGTGTAGAAAATTAAAATTTGGACTTTTTGAAAGTGTAAAAAATAAAACTTCGGACTTTTTAAAAAAAGTATAAACAAATAAAAATATCGGGCAATTTGAAAACGTGTAAAAAATGAAAATCCAAACCTGCTAAAAAGGCGTAAAAAATTGATTGGAAACTAAAGCTATTAGATATAATGAGCCCTTAGCCGATTCGCCTACCACGAAAAAATCCTTGATACGCTACTGAAAACGAGCAACGAAAGTAAAATAATAAATCATGAAAGGTGACATGCAAAAATATGAAATAATTGAATCAGGTGAATGATAATGAATTACTAAGACTGTATTACTGTCATTCTTCATCATCGACAGTCAATTGGTCACGGTTACAATTTGTGTAGTCAGCGGATTCGAAAGTCGCTTCAAAATGATTCACACCTCATCCTCAGTAAGAGTGAGGGACAAAATTGTCCCTCAAAATCCAAATCAATCGAAATTCGACATTATTAATTTATTTTAAATATTTCACAAAATGCCTTTTTTATATTAGTACGCATTTACCTTCAATTCAACCTTACCTTCCTTTACCATTTACCAATCGACCCTTGATTGTGGATCCTTTGATGTTTGAAGTATTTCAACCCAATATCATTGTTAGTTCTGCGCTTAGTGTTGTTTACTCACAGTAAACAACCCTCTGCATCCTGAATCCTGATCCTGTATCTTCGTGATTCTTCAACTTCGTCATTCGTTGATTGGCGATTCGTAATGCAGCTGCTTTCGATTAAATCCTGGTCATTCGTTAGCCTCAGCCTGGCCGCTGTGCCTGTTTCCTCAATCTAATTCCAAATATTTTGAATTATTATTAATCGATGCCAGTACTGAATCCTGAGACTGAATAACAACCAATAACTTATTAAGGTGATTGTTTAGGACTTTCAGCAAGGTCGACCGAACGTTTATAGTCTGTAAAACCCTTTGATCTCTACTTCCACCCAAAATTCCTACAGATGTTGAAATCAAAAACTGTGAATGATGAGCATCGTTAAAATACAAGCTCAATTGCATTCGCCGGTGTAATTATTTACCCAACAACTTTGAACTTCCAACTTACCGCTACTGACTTTCTATAATATCTTTGTAATTGCTAATACTCACGACCTACATAAATCCACCAAAACCTTTACTCCACCATCAGCTAGCTCTCACTTCCAAATCCAAACAACAACAATGATTATTGGAGTTATAAATCAAAGATCACATATGATTTAATAATTTTAACCAATGACCAACACCCATGAATGATGAATGATGAATTCAACTTTTCCCATATACATACATGCCTCAATATAACCACCATAAAATAGTACTGTAAAATGGTTTCAAAAACAACGCAATATTTCAGAGTGATAGAAAATTAAGGGGAAAACAATTATTGAATAATTAATTACCATAAGTAGGTTACATGGACATGGATGGAACATTTGCACAACCATCCACTCCACCTCAAACGAGGTTGCCGTCACGAGTTCAGGAGCCATGCAAAAGAAAACGAGAAATCCCGCGTATCATCAGCAGTAACAGGACGACTCAGAAACGTTCAGTTGACAACGACGTTTATCATTTTACCGTTTTCCAGATTTCCAGTCCACAGTGATAGAACCGGATGCAATTAATTACGTACCTATCTAATTAGAATTACGACATCTAATTGCATTATTCACTGGACGTGGCCAGACCACTCTGCTGCGATTGATTTGAAAACCAAAGCATCCTTTTATTGTTTATTACCTACTAGTTCGTGCACTTAATAGTAAGTTGTTGTCCATAATTACATTGTTGTACCTATTATACAGGTACTACTGTTGTTCGACATTGCCTTAAAGCAAAAGGCAAAACAAGCCCATGATTTCGTTAGCATTGTAGAATTTTTAAAAATTCATTCGATCTTAAACTAATTAATTAAGCACTAATACAGTGAAACCTCGTTATAATGACATCTTAGGGGACCGATTTTTTCGGTCGTTATAGGGAAATGACGTTATAGACACTATAACGACCAACGACAGGTTTGCTGACGGGGATGTCAAGTAATTATCTACTGTTAAAATTGATAAAGTATTCGGAGCTTGTGGATAATGAAAATACCTACAATTTAGCCATAGACAAGATCTTGTTTCGTCCTTTTGGGACTCATCAGTATGGCCCACTACCTATACTAACTCCCTCTTCCCAAAAGCCAAAACAAAGACTGAAACTCCACGAAAAATTTAACAAATTCATTTTCCAATTTTCCCAATTTGAGTTTATGACACATCGATTCAACCATGATTTTGACTTTTTGCCGTTTTGTTGTTGGATTTGAATGAGAAATAACAAAACGTAAGAAGTCGGGAATCCCCTTTTCAAAAAATAAGACCAAAATGATCGAATTCTGAAGTATACTATTTTTTTAATAAACTGGGAAAATATATAATTTCGATATAAAAAAAACTACCGGCATTCACACGAGAAATCAAGAATTTCTTATATTAATATATCTACCGTAAAATTTCCTATAATTCCAATTATTATGTGAACAACTGTTCAGACCCGGGAATTAAAAATGTCGGGGTATTTTCGGAAGTTTTACGGTAGGTGAGTATTTGCACAGAATGGTATATGTATCCAAAATTCACTTTTAAAAAACAGGATATATCATAGTTGGATTACCTTTAATTACCTATACAAACAAAAACAAATACGATAAAAATCAGAAATTCGATCTAAGAAGTTCAAACCATAGAAAAGGAACTGAAGATCATAGCCACGATTATTCGTGATTAATACATATCATCAAACTTCCTGTACATATCCGGGTAGTCGGGATTATACTATTTACTTTTTATCATCTCACATAATATTTATGTATACCTATAGGTATTTTATTCACAGATAAATAATTATATATGTAGGTTCATAATATTATAATTGTCTGATTAAAACTAGAATCAATTGAAGCATAAACGAATCACAACAACCTTCAATCGTAACCTAATAATTCCATAGTTGATCCTCTACCCGTGTATGTATTTTCCGTTTCCGTGCACTGAACTGACGTACACAGCATGCATCTCAAAGCATCGTCTTCAAAACATATCATTAACTACTTAGTTTGACAATACATATATACTAATAAATACAATGTTATCTTTGAATGTATTCGTTTCAATCACGAATTTATGAATTAAGAGCCACTACCTATAATTATACCATGCTATGCTACATAACGCTGGGGAATGAATGCAGGAAACGAGAGCGCAGTTACACTGGTAGACGGGATTATAATTAAGATACCAATTTTGGACACCTTTATTAGTTCTGTAATTACAGGGAGCTGCACGGTAATTTTACATTATCTATAGCAAACTCTCGCATTTTATTAAACTCAACATAAAAAATGTAATGCGGTTAAAATAATTTAATGAAATTAATTGATAGCGAAATACTAATAATACTAATAAAAATGGACATTTATGGGATGACTTCGGATTGAGTACATTTAAAGGGTGCACATCTGGTCTTTCCTCCACTGGACTCACTCAGTTAGTACTTCAATCTAATCCAATCCAATCCTATCCAACCCGACTCCATCCACTCGACTATATCCAACTATCCATCGAATGTTCTAGAAATGTCAGCCGGTGTCACAACAACAACCATAGCCAAATCCCATGCAATAGTGGATTCGTGGGAAGCCGTGAAGAAGATGCGATGAGATGAGCTATAAATAACCGATAGACAAACGACACAGATGAACCTCACGACAACGACTCAAATATCAAATTATTCCGTCAACCGTCAACCCGTCCAATTGAATAAATGTCGAGACGAGACTGACGACGAGACAAGGATGCGGATTGCGGATGGTAATACCAAACCGACAAGTCGGATGTAAAATTGAGAATGTCTTCTTCCACTTCCTTCTCTTAATAGGTATACGTACTGAATCCGTGTCTATACGTAAAATATGTGTGCGTATAGAGTCATCTCTAGCTATTGCAAAATATCTATTCCTCATACTCGTAATCCTTAAGACGCAGTCAAAATAAAAATCCAATTTCGCTTTCTTCCAATGTTCCAACTCCAACTCCAATTCAACACAAATAATAAATGACGAATGAAAAAACTACATGTTCGACGAGGTAGTAAATCTCTACTCTTACAAATTAGGTAAGTGTTCAACCTGTAAGCATGTATATGTATTAGTTTATGTCATAAAATAATTATATTTTCAATTTCCCTCTTTTTTCGAGAGGAGAAAACTGCTTTTTAATACTAATC
The DNA here is from genome assembly GCA_036851915.1 of Ptenothrix huangshanensis. Lineage (NCBI taxonomy): Eukaryota > Metazoa > Arthropoda > Collembola > Symphypleona > Dicyrtomidae > Ptenothrix > Ptenothrix huangshanensis. Next base: position 13,361 of record JAAXYX010002236.1, read on the forward strand.
AACTTAATGATAATTTTTTTAAATTGTAAACCCACTTCTCGAAAGTTTTGAATAAAGCAAAAATGCAGAAAATTGTTGGTATGTTTTCGCAGAATAGTATATATGTATAAAAATGTTAAGTCTGTTGAACACTTTCAGAAAACTCGTCTCACTTTTTGAAAAAAAAGAACATAAAGCTTTTTAAAAAATCGTTCACTGAAGCAAATACAAAACGCTTACGTTTTACAGCAGTTTTTCAAACCATGCATGAACACTAGTCACTTGTAATAAAAACAATTAGTTTTTTAAATGTTTTGTTGGTCGCATTATAAAACAAACCAACCAGCAGCTAAAATTAACTAGAATTAAATTGCAGCATAACTAAAAGCTTATTACTCTAAATATTATTCCCATTTTCTCTTATAATTACTATAAGCAATCAGATAATCAGACCGTCCTACCTACAGAAATAATTTTTTACTGTCATGAATGTAATTATTTTATTATAACCAAATCCGGTATAGTACCTAATAATACTAGGTACATATAACCAGCGTTGATGAAGAAGCCAAGATTTTCGCGAACAATTATCTGTACAAAGCGTGGATGCAAACACACATAATAATAATATGTACCTATACAATGAACCATGTACATGAAAATAATACAACTCCTTTGGAAAACAAACCATGAAGTTTGAAACACGAGATTAAGCATTAAGCCCCAAGCACACAGGACAATAGGATCATATTGTAGGATTACAGATTACATACTGATCTACAATGAATACCGTTACCACTACCGTTGCGGATTCCACTCCAAGCAATTAATTTTATTTATTTATTACGAGAGACGTGTAGTCTGGGTCTGGGTCTTCTCAACAGAATACTACAGATATTGGGCTTGCCGTTATGGTATGGTTATGGTGTCAAACAGGCGATACTAGTCATAGTTATTACACTGCAAAAGCAAAATAATTAATTGAAAATTGCAAGCAAAGCCGAGAAGGAAAAGCATGAGCAAGCAATTGAATTGAATTCAATTTATTTGGCCTCGCATGACAGCATTTTCAGCTGTCCAAAAGGATTTATGTTAAAAAAAACCGTACCAAAATATTGAACATGCACTTACAATAGTTTACTCCTTGAGGATATTTCCGTTCATTCTCCCCTCCAAGCGTCCGAAAGGGATAATTTTTATATCACAGATTTAAAAGTCTTTACTTTTTATATGGAATTTTACATAGAAAAATTAAATGAAGGATTGTTTCCCTACTCCTCCGAACTTTTTACATTTTCAAAAAAACTGAAAATGATGCTTTCCAGTTTTGCACATTTAAAAAATAGTGCGATAAATCTCAAGATATTGAAACTGAAAAGTTTTTGAATTTATGAAAATATGCAAATTGTCCCCGGACACACTAACAAACCGGAGCACAGACATTTTTGTATTGCAACTTACATACATTTAAAAAATGTATGTAAAGTTAAAAAGTTAAAAATGTTCCCACGTCAGTCTCGATTTCGTCTGTCTCTATTATTTGAGTTAAGCTGACTGTTTGAAACTGTGCGAGGAGAAAATACAATGGAAACGAGGATTTTGAATGCATACTGTATGTACATCGCAGAGATGAGGATGAGACAAAGAGAGAATCGTTTTCAATTCTTTCTCATCAAAGCCAAACCAACAACTTTGTCTTTGTAATTGTAATAATAACGTATGTACACACCTTCTTATTTCTTATGCGCTAAACAAACTCGCATTTTCATCCTCCATTTCTTCTGTAGCTGTAGCACATAGCACATATGTATTTACTTAAAGTTTTTCAAAGTTCCGAGGATTTAGCTATTCATTTATTTATTTACCTCCACTGCGTAGGCGTTGTTGTCAATTTCATTTTCGTTCTTGATTTTCCTACAACTTTTCTTCGTCGTATTTCTAGTCCCTCTGCCTCCTCTTTTGACTTAATTGAAGATTGACGATTGAAGGATCGTTCTTGTCTAGTGCTGTCCTGTCTTTCAAGAACCTTCAGACTTGGAAAATCTGGAAAAACACACTTGTCCTGTCATGCCATGTCATGTCATGTCATGTCATGTTACTGGTGTCAGATAAAAAAGGTGTAGACATTAACTTCATTCAGACGTCCTGGTCCTGACTACCTATGTATATCCGTATTACTCATTTTATAAATATGTAGATTTACGTAGTAGGCAATGTCACAGGGTAAATAGTACATAATATTATTGTTTTCTATCTCATGCAAATCCCACTATCCACAACTGACAATTATTACAGACTACAATGCTAATCAGTAGAAATTCCCCACAACTCTTAAAGTATAATTTCCAATGCGTATTTTAATCCTATCCATCCATACACTACCTCAAATCCAAATGCTTCAAGAATCCCAGGATTTATTGTTTTTCCACTTGAGCGTGACTACGTTCAATACATGCAATTACTGCATGCTGCTTACATTAGTGGTTACAGTTATGTATAATTATAATTATACAGTAACTTTTGTCTTTTAGTTCTTATGGTGATTAAACGTTGGCGTTTCCCCCACCAAGATTGTAAACACACGTTCCACATTTACACACAGCATATTATTATTTATTATTACATATAAGCATCGATCAGCGTCAGGGTCCAAAGGTACAAAAGTGCAGATAAGAACAAGTAAGTGACATCATCATTACCATTACACACTAGAGTTTAATTGTAATTTATTATAAATGTGGAATGAGGAATCATCGGAGTAAATAGTAAACTAAAGGGCATTCTGTATGTAAATATGTTTACCCTTCATTTCAATTATGTAATGAACAAAATATAATTATAACAAACAATAATGTAGTCGAAAGTAACAAGTATTATTATTATTATTACTAGTAGCGTAACTAGGCTTAAGCCACGTTAGCCTAGGCCTACGCATAGGATTATTAAAAATACACTGCCTTCTTTAACATCTGAACGAGAGGACGCAGATTTTTAATTTACAAGGAAAAGGTTTTTTTATAATTGACACTAGATAAGGAATTGTTTAAATTTTTTTTTAAATTTTACACTGGATAGGATAAAGCTTTTCCAGGCCTACACGAAAAAAATCCTTTTTTAGCCTGAGTTGCATCCAAACGGCATTATTAATTGGACCAATTCCTAGCAGTTTTTGGTGGTTTATGATAGGCATTAGGCATATCCGATTTTACAGTGTACTACTTCAAAGAATTTAAAACAATCCTTGAGGCAATTGCTTACATTCCCAAGAATTCCCTGTTTGTACATACTGTATGCAAACTAACAGTTGTCATTGACATGATTTTGATCGCGAATAGAAATCATTGTTGACTGTGGAGACGTTCTCTTTATAGTCAGAATAGAAATGTATTATATTTTAAAATCCAAGCAAACGACGTAATTAGTGTAAGAAACAAGGCAAAAACGAAAAAAGAAAGACATTAACTAAGTACTTATTTGTGGAACAATGTAAAATAATAACCGGAATAAAAAATTTTCTTATTCCCATTTAATAGTTTGTTTACTACAACATCACTATAGCCAAAAGTTTGCCCAGTGTAATCATTGTAATTCCGCAACTTTGATCTTGATCCGTTTGATTAAATCAAACGGACCATGTGAAAAAATCGAACGAAATCAGATCAAGTTAAAGCATTTAATTCTAGCAATAAAAAAAATCAAAGAAACGAAAACCTAGCGTCGGCATCGGCATCTTTTACTACAATTTATTCACACGATTGTGAATAATTCCGAGAGCAAAAAAAGACTTGAAAGAAAGATGATTGCTTGGATATGGAAGAAATGTCGATCAATTTGGATTCGGGAGGGAAAACGTATGTAGGTTTTAATGGGTCGTAAAAATGGAGCCAAAACACGTTTGTTAGTGCTAGTATACATAATATACCAATATACCTGCTTTATGTAGTGCTTCAATTTGTCGTAGATTGAAATCAATTACTTCTTTTCTCTTCCCTGGAGGTGTTCAAATCAAATCCAATAGCAACTTTCATGTAAGTGTCGTCAAAGTCAAAGTTAACGTCAACATCAACATCAACGTCAACTTCGACGTCATAGATAAAGCAAAGGCCAGCGTTTAGGATACGCTTCTTTTTTCTAAAAGAAAGCAACAATGATCAATAGTTTGAGGTAAAAAAAAATAAAATAATGGTCTATGTAAAATCAATGTTTTCCCACCCTTCAACTCCACTTGCATTCAACATTCGACTTGATATTGATAAAGAAAGAATGTGGAGAGCATGGATGTTTATGGGAAAAGCGAAGCAAAATACATACCTAAACTTGGTTTCGCGTATTCAGTGGAATGCAATGGAATGGACGCGTTTGTTTGGTTGGAAGAATATATTGGTCTTTTAACGACCCGATTCGAGATCCCTGTAAAGATAAGCCATAAAGACAGACGAAAGACAAAACACTGTTGCATTATTACATACATTGGGTGGAAAACAAGAGTGGAGGAAAACATTAAATCAAATCATCTATTTCCATTCGCATTACATATTCCAATTCCGATTCCATTCCAATGAATCACGTATAGGAATACATACATACATGATAGAAAGAAATAATGTAAAGAACAAGGAAAACTGTGCAACCAAAGTGTACCCAAAGACCCCAAACTCTGTAGTCAATGTCAATAGTAATAGTCAGTGAAAATTAAAATACGAGCTAAAGATAAAAAATCTCAAAAATGTAAGGATGTGCGTGCATAATACTACATGAAATAATTACATCTCGGAAGGAAAAAATTAACTATCTTCTACCGCCTACCGCCATCTGACAATAAGCGTTGGGGATCTCAGTTTTTAAAATGTCGACTTGTTTACTTTGTTCAGTAGTAATTATTATTAATGCATCATTACTTCTTTTCTTAGGTTAGTGTTATGCTCAATTTAAATTTTATCTTTTTCCTACCCTTTACGATTAGATTTTTGAGAGTTCAATAGTCCCCAGATTATAGACTGGGCGTTTTTAAAATAAA
>JAAXYX010002237.1:0-18355 GCA_036851915.1 Ptenothrix huangshanensis
CTGTCACCAAACTTACCCACATTAATGTTGACTTATGGCGTTATAGGAGGTAGGAAAGTTTCCATTATGTTATTCGATACTATAGTAAATATTTATTCTGGTGTGAATTTTCTTCATTTTTCTTAGACTTAAAGTAATTTCTAAATACATACACACGTAGCTTTTTTCTAAGATTTTGCGATGCGTCGATAGACGATAAAGCTTATTGAACATTGTAAATAGCACTAATCGTGTGTTTATTTTGAAGGAATTGGGTTTGGAATGATATACCTACCGGCAGTGGTTTGTGTCAGCTATTATTTTGAAACCAAGCGAGCACTTGCTACTGGTTTGGCTGTTTGTGGGTCTGGTGTGGGAACTTTCTTATTCGCACCTCTTGCGTCATGGCTACTCACAATGACAACGTGGAGATATGCAAATCTAATATTCGCTGGTCTCATCTTTTGCTGTTCTGTAAGCATCTAAAATATCTCCATTGTCAGAGATCAAAGATTTTATAAACAATCTAATTCAATCTTGATTATTCATGTCTATTTTGGTAAGCATTAAAATTAATTCTGTTGTTTATGGAATCTTTTAGATATTTGGAGCACTCATGCGTCCATTAGAAATAACACGAGTGGAAGTGGAGGAAGATGAGGATTATGATAACGAAGACGTTGAAAATGGACAACTTGCAAGTCAACAGCATAATCCCAGAAGAGGTAAACCGTTACTACAACGAATGGCAGAAGAGAAAAGAAACTATATGGAAAAGGGATCACTTGCTGGTACAAATGCGTGTTTATCGTTTTAGCGTTCTACCTTAGAATTGTTCCGAACTAAGCATTGTATTTAATTTGAATAATTTAGAGATAATCGTATAATAATGCGTGTATCTGGAACTGTAGGTTCCTCCTATTTTATGGTACAGCTCCCGGATGGGACAATGGAACGAAGGATGAAATTACCATTAAATGTCGATCCGGGTGTTCACTCTTCATTCAATTTGGATCAACTTGTACCTGGCACGCCTATAACTCCAGTTCCAACACTAGCTACACTTCCAACTATAACTGAGGCTGATCAAAAATCCGCTACGGTCACGGACAGCGCCAATGCGAACACTGTACCAACAGCTATCGCTGCTTTAGCGGCCGTTGGTATCAAAATTGATGATCCAATCATTGAAGAAGAATTAATTGTAAGCATACCTGAGGCAATTGCTGAAGAAGAAGAGGAAGAGAAAGATGACAAGAGTGGGTCTAAATCGGATGAAGAGGATCTGACTAATTCGAAGTATGATTTAGCTAATACGTTTGGTCAGGTCATGTGATACATACCATGTTTCTTTATTCGGTGATTTTTATCCTTGGAATAGTTTCTAAAATAGTATCAACCTGTGCTCATTTTTTATAGTTCGTCCCAACCAGTACAGATTCCAACTCAGCGAAGAAATAGTGACCTAACAATTTCTAATGGAACTACGCCTTCCAGTTCGTTCAAAGGCAATGAACAGTCGTTGTCAAAGTCACCAACAAAACCTATTCCGGTTAGAGTTGGTTCTTTAGTTCAGTCGGGTTCTGTTCGTGGTATGCCACGAAATGGATCAGCTCCACAATTTAATTCTGGCCGAAGTATACCGAAGAATGGTAGTGTTCCTTTATTTGATAATAAAGTTGGAAGAAGAATGAGTTACAAAGCTGTACCTCTTGGTTCCAGCGTGAAAGATAGCAATCATTTAGAAGCACCCAGCAGCGGAACCAAAAGGGTGTCCAGGTGAGCCAGCCTTTTTATGAGCCTCTGTGCATCTGAACTTTGATTTTTGTCAAGCTACGATGTAAGTAGTAAAATATTATATTGCGTGGCGGGAAGCAATATTTCTAATTTCTACCTTTTATGATTTCAGTAAATCTAATTTAAATGACGGCCACAGACGTGGTTCTTCAAATTTCAAGTCTTCAATGACATCATTCGTCAGTTCCAAGACGAATAACGCTGGTATTTATTTTATGTGTAAATACAGCAAATTATCGGAACATGTAGTAATCGTATTTTTGATTTTGTTTCTTCTTCTTTTCTACTTCTTGGTTTTATTTCCCACAAAAATAAATTTACTTATAGAAAGAATTTTGCAATTTTCATATTTACTTTAGGACCAAATCAGGACGATGATTACAACAGCCTGTGGTCTAAGGGGGAACTGAACGAGGGTTTAGTATTTTCATCATCGCGAAAAGATTCCGAATCATACAACGCTCCTCCACCTCGCATTATACGTCCGCTGTCAAGAAAGGATATTTTCTACTCCGGGTCGATCGTTCACCTGCCCGAATATCAGTCACAGAAAAGTATAGCATCCTACCGCCAATCTATTCTAAACCTCCCGAAAGCAGCTGGAGGTAGTTTTGGTGGATCAATAATGACAACTGGACCTGGTGGTGTTGGTCAAGGATATGAAATGACTGATGGAGGTGCCGGTGGTGAAAAAGGATCATGCTGCCCTTGTTTTTCAGCTGGAGCATTTAAATCTGCATTGGGACAAATGATGGATTTCAATTTGTTGACTAATCCTGTTTTTCTATTTGTTGCTGTAAGCAATGTGTTTGGAATGCTGGGATTCTACGTTCCCTTCGTATACATCATCGATTCTGCTGTAGCCAAGGTAAGCTTATGAAATTCTTATCTTTGATACTTGTTATTTGCCGTCATTTACTTTCTTGAAGGTTATTTTTCCAGTATCCTAATCTTGTGAATTCGGTTCTACTCTTACAGGGTGTAGACAGCGAGCAAGCTGCACTTCTTCTCTCAATAATTGGTATAACCAACACCATCGGTCGTATTCTTTGTGGCTTGGTCTCTGACTTACCTCAAGTTAATTCACTCTTCATGAATAATCTCTGCATACTTTTATCTGGATTTTGTATTGCAAGTGTCCCATTCTGTTCAACCTTTGCTGGTTACGTGGTAATCGCAATATTCTTCGGTTTGTTTGTATCTGGTTACGTGTCACTTACGAGTATTATACTTGTGGAATTACTCGGACTAGAAAACCTAACGAATGCATTTGGATTGCTCATCCTATTCAGAGGAGCGGCATCAATTGTTGGAGCACCACTGGCGGGTTAGTCACTATTTTGAGTTTTAATGCTTAAACTCATTCATGGGTGTCCAACAGTCCAACCCTCCTGAAAAGGAGGGCGCCCTCCTGTCCTCCTTGCCCTCCCCTCCCTCAAGGGGGGTGTAGGGTAGGGCTTACGTTCAACAATGTGAGGAGTGTAGGGGAGGGTAGGGCATCAATGTTTTGGGCAGCTATGAACTCATTTCGTTGAATCGTTTCTGTCCAGTAATTGTATGCAAAAGTTGAAACTTATTACCTGCTTCATTTTAACTTACTTGTACAGGTGCTGTATTCGATGCTGTTGGAAACTATGGCGTACCATTCTTCATGGCTGGAAGTTTCCTCATTATCTCAGCAGTTATAAGTTTTTTCATACCACTTGTTGTCCGTTGCGCACCACCCAAGCCACTCCTTGAACCCCATTATACTCCTGGCGCTTATCTAGAAGACATCCCGGAAGATGAGGATGAGAGTGCTAGGGAGTCATTGAATCAATCTATCAGTGGGAAGGAACAGAATGAGAACGAAAAAGCTGATAACGTTGAATCGTGCTTATAATTATGATAATTGAACAAATTTAATAAAACGTACGAAAGAGAAAAACTAAACTGTTTGTTTTGCCCGCTTCAAGCAAATTAAATTGGTTAAAAATTTACTCTGTGATACTTGCTATTTGAAAACTATTCAAACGCAGAAATAGCCATATACTTTAAATAAAATATTTAATAAGAATATTATCAATTTGAATAGGAAAGCGTCACAAGAAACGTGACACTTTTTCCTGTAACAGGAACTGCTGAACATTTTTTGACGATTACCTACTAATTAAAATACAAACACTCGTAGACTAACTGCATCAATCGATGTCTGTCTACACCTGCTATATACTTGTATAAATAAGTAATTGACGATGATGATCATATTGATTACACAATTAATTATATTATGTCAGACCGGAAATATTGCGCAATGTTTCCACTTACTTAACCCAATGCACTTACTACATACGATAAGGAGACATATTGCTATTGTACTTATCTATTATGTATCTAATGTTTATATAGACAATGCCATTATCTACTATTAATTAAGTGTTGTACACTCATACCAAAATGTCCAAAATACTGTCTTTTCAAGTCTTTATTATTCATTCAAGTCATTATCAGATTCCTTCACCTAGCTATAGTTGTGACTCTAAATGATCAAAGCGCTGAACTATAGATTTAGTTATGCCATATACACTACAAAGGTGTGTAAGTCTTACAATTACTACTAAGTACAGGTACTTAATCTATTTGCCCGTATTTAAGGATTTTACCAACTACTCCGTGAACCAGTTCTGTAATTTAGTATTTTTTAAATACAATAGTAGTATACGTTTTTGTCCTTATTTTAAAGCTAGACTCATTATACCATGATAAGTTAAACCAACAACTATACAGTTTTATTTATCATTGTTTTAATTTTGTAAAAAATGTAAAAACCTCAGACACAAAAATAAATAAAACCCCCGAATAAATTGATGACTTTTAGCTTGACTTTGTTTTCTTTAGGATTAGTTTTGTCTACATTTACATAACCGACCAAGCCTTCTCCAAGGTAAGAGATAAGGTTTGTAGTAATTCCATAATTGTTGTAGTACCATTAATTGCAATTGAACCTTTGCTACCACCTTAACATCCACAGAAATTTCATTGACACCTTGGATGGCAGATACGGCAAGTGTCGAGAACCCAGATTCCACAAATTAAGTACACGAAGTTATCTTTTTGCATTATCTTAAATCACAGCACAAAACTGATGCGATACCTTCAAGTTCAAGAGAAGGCAACGGCTGGATAAAACTTATAATCAATCTTTTATTTAATCTTTGATAACAATGTGATTATGAGTCTGGAGACGTACACGAAAAATATACCAAATTAATGAAACGATACTAGTGAAATGGAGATGTGAAACGTACGGAGCAAAATGAGGGAGTAACCGTACTGCAATAGAAAGTTAGGTTTGGGAGGAACTTGAGAATTTTAGAATGGAGAATACATAGATGGATAGATAGTGATATAGATACGACGTTTATATATCTACAGGCATTATAAATACCCGTATCAAAGCTAGTATCAAATTTTGTCTTGATCATCAACTAAGCTCCACCACATTATTTGTCAAGATCATGAAAACTAAATACACAGATTCAAATTTTATAAATAGCTTCTATTACACGGAAACAGAAAGATTCTACTCCTTCTGTTAACATTCCCCTAAGACACTGAATCCCCAATGACAATGTTCCGAATGCCGAATTCCAATCTGCTTACCTAATACGGGGAGTCATTGTGTCGGTTTGTGGTTATATTGACTTGTTTTTCTGGGTTGAGGCTGAACCATCAATCGTCGAGTCGATATTGATGCACGTAAAATCTTCATTTTCCCCAGGCTACGATACGATTCTAGAAAGTTAGCTCGGGTCCAAAGCAGTTATTTGTGTGTAAACAATAACTTTATTGCGAATGTGAATAAATTGCGGCGCACAAGAGTAGCGTAAGAATAATTTAGTATTATAAAAGTCATTGTAGTAAAGTACAGTTACTGTTAGGGTGAAACGATAAAAAGCTCCAAATTCCTTTTAAACTCAACTTCTTGGTGCTTGTGGAATTGTGGATTGTGGAAAGACTTAATCGACTAAAATAATTATGTAACTAAGTACCCTGTGCCTGTGGAATCAAAATCTGAAAAAAACAGGAGGCATATTTAGCTGCTTGCGTTTTGTGTTGAGCGACATTGGTGACTTGGTGACCTTAGGGTTGAATTTACGACCAAATATAATTACACTGATTTACCATTGAGTATATTGAGTATTTACACGAATTCGTGTCGTGATTGTGAATTATAAATAGTGGTTGAAATTTGAAATAATTACGATTACGACAGCTACACTTGCAAGACAAGCTATTGAAAGGGAATTAAACTGGATCGAGCCTAATGGAAAACAAAGTGGGGAGTGGGGACCACCACATGAAAAAATTATCTTGACTTTGGTGGCTTGTATTATGCATTCATAGCATCCTACAAGCGGAAAGACTGAATCTGAGCTGAGCTATCCATTCAATAGCTTGGTTTGACCTTTGAATCATCTGCGTAATAATCTCACGTTTCAAAGTACCAAGTAAACAATTACAGTTGTCATTATCAATGCCAAAACTAAAACTAAGTGGAATCGAAATCCGGAAAAATGTTAGTCAAGCTTTCATCAAATTCAAGCACCGTGCTCCACACAATTGTCTCGTGCTCCAAAATACAAAATACATACAAAAACAATTCCCATATCATAGTCATAATTATTTACCTAATAGAATTACATACGTGTGCATCACTAAACTTATCGCATTGCATTGTTCGTCTCTGAATTTTTAATTGATGTTGTATTTCAAGTTGACAGTAGAAACGTTTTGCACGTTGCAAATTTATAATTATTATACAAAAACTAAATTAGACTCTCAAAATACTCCAAACTAGAAACCGAAGCCCATTCGCGTGAATAACAATTAATTTGATTCAACATCAAACTTGTGCGAAGTCATCGTCAATTCGATAATCGTCATCGTTGACGTTGGTTGGCGCTTAAACGTTCACCGGAATCCGCTGTCAGCATCATCATCATCAGATAAAAGCTGACAAAGACAAACATTATTTGCGTATGCATGTCATAAAGGACTGCAGCATTGCAACATTTTAACTTTTAAACATGTGAGATGCAACCGTGCATACTGTCAAATGTGTTCATGGAATAAATGTGGTCAATAAGTAGGCATTATTAAAAGGAATAATAAGTTCTTAATACATGAGCTAAAGCCGAGGTCCTATTTCCTTTGCCGAAAGCTGCAAGTTTGCACACAAAAGATTTTCAATTTTCCCAAGTGTCATCATTATCATCGGATCATCGTGCAACAAAAATCAAAACCACGATCAAAGATTTCCCACTCGCAAACTTAAGGAGGCACGCGAATAATGTTTAATATTAATAACCAGATTCGGTTCAGCGAAAATTACCATGATAAGTTATTCAATGACGTGACGTGACGTGACGTGACGTGACGTGACGTGACCTAACGTGACAGCCTTTTGCTTTTAATCACACGTAAGTACTTACCAAAATGAACATCGTCTCAAAAATCATATCATAATCCCAATCCTTATCGTAATCTAGATGATCCTACCTGTTTGCCTCCAAAACTGATTAGTACACTATCCACCATTACACGCGTTCAAACATCGAGTATGTAGAAGTTGTGTTGTGGCTATATAATTTATTTGTTGTTTTTTTTTGTTGTATTTTTTTGATAGCTCTAAATACAAGATGACCACTTCGTGTGATATCGATCGATGTCATTACGACATAATACAACCTGTATTCAAGTTTCGAGTATAATCCTAATCATAATTAGTCTCTATAGTAGCTGGTAGTATTACCGAATCATTAAATTGGAATTAGACAACACGAACTGAACAAGGGCCTACACGTAGAACATAATAAACCACGACATTTAACCTCAAGAATGCTCAACTTAACAACCAAAACCAACAAAGCCAACAAGAACGACAGCCGACATGCAATTCAAAATTAAATCAATGCTCTTGCTCCCAATAATAATCAAAACTATATACCCAGTCCAAGTCAGCTATTAGGCAGTAGTCAGAATTTGTATAAAGCTTAAAGCCGCAGCTTGTATCAAAATTTTGTAATTATAAATTGTCGTTCTATTATTATCATTATAAATATTATGCTACACGCAATATACAATTCCACAACTGCTAATACAAGTACTATGTGATTTTCTACATAAACTAAACTAAACTTAAACTATGGAAATAGAACGGAATCCTAATCAAAATGAACGTTTGTTGTTGACTTAACCTTTTTATCGATTCGATTACGGATTACACCACAACTTAATTGTGTATTTCCTGTAATAGCCTGCACTACACTGAGATTAACATATTATAATTAATTACTGGATTCTCAATATTAGTATCAATAGTATGCTTCCAATTCAAATTCCAATCCAAATTCAAATCCAACTTATAAATCTTATCATTCCAAGTCTCTCTTGGAAAGCTAGCAATGGCTAAACTGTATTTGTGTAATGCCTAAGTCAAATGCCAATACTGACAAATTGATAATTTGATAAGAACCTGAACCCTTTGCCCCAATGACAAACAAAGCAGACATGATTACCTTTATTGCGGTCTAAAGTGCTACTAGATGCTTAACATTTTTGGGGCCACTTTACTACTTCAACTTGCAATAATTAATTCACCACGTAGATACGTACGTGCTTTCCGAATTTCAACCACAATTCCCGATTAAACTAGACTCTTTTTATTTACTATTAATTCCACAAGTTGTCTGGCACTCTGTAAATTCCACATAATCTAATCTACTTAAAATTATTTCAACGGTAACAAATGGGGATTCAAGTTTAACCTTTACCTACTAGAATAATTAAAGTTGATCGAATCGCATCAAATCAAATTTCATAACTACCGTATGTACTGTCTGCAAATTATTTTGGGCATGTACCAACACCAATTCCATCTATTCAAACCTTCGATTGCTCTTCATCATCGATATCAAAATCGATTTAGACAAACAAAGCACGACAAGACACGGCACGACTCAAGATCTAAACTAAAGCCTTGAAACAGAAAACAGTTATTTAAAGTGTGGATGGTGAATTTATAATAACAAATAATCACAACCTAATTATTTATAATCAAAAATTCCATCAAACAACAGTTCAAAATTATATGAATACAACAGATTGCAATTCCTCTGTGTTCCTTTTAATTCTCGAATAATCGTATATCATATTTATATTATAGTGCAGTGCTTCTAGGGCATCGAATGATTTTACATTGATGAAAAGTTTAACTGTTCCGAATTCTGAAATAATTAACTATTCTTATAACACAATTTATAGAAGGTAACATTGAACTACACATTTCCGTATGCTAAACAGGGTGAAAGGTTACTGTCCTAGTCATTACCATAACCAAAGTGGATTCCGATAATTTTAAAAGTTAAACAATTCAAAAGTTTGCGCTGTTTAAAATACTAAAGAAATGGGGAAAGAAAAGAAACGTAAGGGACAAGAAGTAGACGAGGAAGCAGGAAGGCCGAGTTTCTTTATCGGAGATGATGAGAAACAGGTGCCAATAAAGGTAACCAATTCATGCTATTAATTAATGAGAAAAAGAGCTGCAATTAAATTAAAGATTTGTACAGGTGCAATTTCGGGGAAAGGAATTCCATTTACCGACTTCGATTTTCTTTTTGATTTCAGTTAGTGGGACCCGATGACGAAGAGATTGATGCGGACGAGATAATAATTGCGCCGGATGGTGGCTGGGGCTGGGTTGTAACATTTGCCTCTTTTATATCGAATGTCATTGTTGACGGCATCATCTTCTCATTTGGACTAATGGCCGGACCTATACTGTCAAGTTTTCAGGATGCTGGCATCACTGATGTTAGCCTTTCTAGTATAGCGTGGATTGGTAGTATACAAAGTGGATTTTACTTACTGGGAGGTAGTCAAAAAATATCATTATCATCACTAAGAAAGTTTGCCGATCTGAAATTCTTAAAATATGAAAGATTAAATGAGAGTAAATGGAATTGCGCTCATTTTGTGTCCAATAGGTCCGTTTGTGTCAGCTCTAGCAAATAAATTCGGGTTTAGGGTGGTGGGGATCTTAGGAGCTTTTGTAGCATCTCTCGGATTCGTTTTAGCCTATGTCTTCTGCCGCTCTGCCCCCAATCTCTACATTTTGTTTATTTTCTATGGACTTGTGACCGGAATCGGGTTTAACCTTCTCTATGTGCCATCTGTGATAGCTGTTGGATTTTATTTTGAAAAGAAACGTGCTCTAGCTACTGGAATAGCTATTTGTGGATCTGGCGTAGGAACTTTTATTTTTGCTCCCCTCACTTACACTTTAATTAATAATTTCGGATGGAGAATCACCATGGTCATCCAAGCCGGCTTAGTTTTAACCTGCACCCTGTGTGGTGTCATGTATCGACCCATTCTACCGACAAAAGTAGCAAATACGGGTAAAAAGCCAGGTAATTCTATTCTAATTCTTTGCGTTACGTTTGTACATCTGTAATTAATTCATATGTATGATGTCTTGAGGAAATGATACCATAACATTCCGACATGTTTTACCACGGTGGCGAAAGGCGACTTCTTAAATAAAAAATGATTCTACTGTTTACAAAGATTCTAGATAGACGGTGCGTTTTAAAGTAAGCTCTTGTGTTAGTACTCCAAATTCAACATATTGTTCATCAGTGCAAAAAGGCGTATCTACACGTTTGAAATCATCTAAAGCATTGCAGTTTGCCGAAATATAATCTGTGTATGATCCTTACGGGTTTAAAGCACAACATAGCG
Source organism: Ptenothrix huangshanensis (assembly GCA_036851915.1). Classification (NCBI taxonomy): domain Eukaryota; kingdom Metazoa; phylum Arthropoda; class Collembola; order Symphypleona; family Dicyrtomidae; genus Ptenothrix; species Ptenothrix huangshanensis. The sequence continues at coordinate 10,561 of JAAXYX010002237.1, forward strand.
TATCTGCAAACTCTAAAATATTGCAGAATTTTATATTTCCATTTCTTGTGAATAGTGCACGGCCTTATTCGCCTATGCATAAGCTAATTCAAAATTCTTCGACGAAAAGACGAATGATATCTGCACATTCAAAAACATATACATTGTTGAATATTCTAATTATTATTATTATTCTAATTATTCTAATATTCTGCACAAAAACGTGTTGATTCAGTAATTCCACATTTATTTACGCCCGGGAATATTAAATATTCCCACGTTTTAAAATCATACAAAACACAAAAGGCAATATCAACTGTGAAAATATGTAGCGCTAAATTCCTACTAGTCAAATATAAACAGCTAAACAGAACAGGCTAATGGTTTTTAAAATTTCGTAAAAAAATCCTTCAAAAAACTCAATGCCAACTGGTACAATCTATAACCTTTATGCCTGTTCGGAGTTGGTGTTATTTTGTACCTTTTACGAGGAAAAATGTTAAAATAGCCAACGTTAATAAAATAGTTAGAAATTTGGAAAGTACAGTAATTAAATGGATATTGACACTTGACTCCGTGTAATTTCCAGATGGCTCAATGGAGCAGGAGAAGAAGCTGATAACACCGTTTCCCTCGCCAGAGGGAACTCCGCTCCTGATGCGGATCAAACGTGCCCGCGAAATGGAAAAGTGGGATTCGATAAATTCTGTGGAAAATGAGAATCCCACAGATCTGAAAAGTATAACACAGGCTCGCAAAGCCTCGACCCAATCGTTGACCGGTACCGGTCCACTGCAGCTGCATAAACAAGCTAAAAGGATGTCCGTGCCGTCCTTGTCGATGGTTGGGGACGTGCCGATAGTGAGAACGAATACGCAGATCTCCATGCGAAACAAAGGCAACGTCGGCGATCTAAAAGAGATTGAGGAGGAAAATGAAGTGAATGAAGGTTAAACAATTTGCATTTTGATTTGCACTATGAATAATTGCTCATCTGAGTGAGTTAAAGGAGCGAGTATGCGAGAGAGTCAGAGATAGAGAGCAACTAGCAACTGCTCGTGCTGATTATTATCAAATGTAAATTGGTTTTTGGCTCAATTTTCTTTCCCCACAATTGACCATAATAGGTGATGACGGATCAGCCTCACACACACAACCAGAAGGCAAAAGCAAGGAACGAAACGATTTGAACAATGACACTGGAGATGCCGACCTTGGTCTTGGTGCTCCCACCTCCTCCATGATTATCTCACAGAAAATTGGAAACTCCACTTATTTCGTTGACGAAATGACCAAATCCAGAATCCTTCGTGTCAGCTCTAAGAGCATCATCAATAATCCTCTGTACAGGGATGATATCTTTTATAGTGGGAGTATGAGAAGGATTCCTGAATACGTCGAAACTGTAAGCTGCCTATTGAGAAAGAAAGAAAAACAACAATATAGAGAAAACCCAACGAGCCAAAAAACTTGATACTAGATTTTGATGTCACATAAAACTCGATTTTGACTTTCAGACCAAATTCTTTGTATTTGGATTTTAGGTACACAAGGGGAGCTTTTCAAGTCGCGAATGGTCTGCAGTTGTTTCTCGGAAGCCGTCACGGCCAGTCGAAGGGTCGTCGTCTATGGTCGATGGCATTAACAGAGCTTCTACAGTTATGTCCAAGCCCAAACAAAAACCATGCTGTCCATTTTTCAAAAAGTTTGATGTTCTGAACAAGATGTTAGACTTTAGTTTGCTCGCCAGTCCATCCTTCGTTTTATTATCCGTGGGTGGGGGAATCACGATGCTAGCGTTCTTTGTGCCTTTCATGTTTCTCAAAGGTTTGATGCTCAAACACAATTGCAATTATTATGATTTACAATTTCCCATTCCTATTCCATATTCTACACTCAAAAACAAATTAGCCCTCCAATGTATTTCTACACAAGTTACGTAATTCTTCAAATAAATAATCACATTGAAAGGGCTTTCCTTCCTTCTCAATAATTTAAACGAGCCTCCAATCTATAATAATTACACCTAAAGATCAATGCTTCGATGGAACTTACGATTAGAATATTAATTATTATATTTTCAATTCTTGTTCTTTCCAGGGCTAGCAGTTCAGAACGGTGTTCAAGAGTCTGATGCTCCTCTATTAATTTCTGTGATTGGAATTGCAAATACTGTGGGACGAATCATTTGTAAGTATTACCTTCTCAGGAGCATGAAGAAACATAAAAAAACTGTCTACTCAGCATTTTCCAAGTTGATAGTCGCTGTAACCGTTTAATAATTGTACTCGAGGCATGTCTATTACTGTTATTAACACAGTTCCACATTTAGTTTTTCGTTGGTTTCTTTCACTTGACAAAAGTCTCTGATGAAATGGCGTAAAAAGTGAAAAACCTAGTGAATTGGAATTATGAGCTCGAGTCAGAACCGGAACCTGGCCTGATTATATGTTTTCCTATGGGACGGGGTAGGATGGTGGTATATGGGATTGTGGATAATAACAGTAACAGTACATGTCGCTGTGCCTTGCCATACGGCACACTTTTATTTCATTTCAATTCGTGTACGTCACTGGTGTACTTGCTGACTTTGACTTTGATAAAAAATGATGACTGAAAGAAATGTGAAATATGTTTGTGTGTAGGCGGTTGGGCAGCAGACAGACCCGAAGTAAATGCTACCGTAATTAACAATGTAGCATTAACAATAGGTGGGCTGGTTAATATGGCTGCACCGTTTTTCCACTCGTACTGGCTCTTCATTCTCTACTCGGTTACATTTGGTTTGTCTATAGGTAAGAAGACCACGTCCAAGACGAATACGAAGATTCCAATTGGAATTCATAGTCAAGTCATTACTCCCTCATAAAATAAAGATTAGCATTGTAGCTATAGCCATTAAGTATTCTCGTTCTTGTTCTCATACAAGTATTAACATTAACATTAATCTTAACAGTGCTTTAACAAAGACCATTTCATTTTCAAAGACTCGTCTCAACGACAGCATCAGCAGAGAGGAAAACAACGAAAACGTTGATGATATTTATTTGATGATGTGACGTGATGCGATGCGAGCGATATGAATACCTTATTTGTATTTATCATTATTATCCTCCTGTTGCCATTATCCTCCTCTAATTTGTCCCCACATTTCAAATATTATTCCACTTACGAGAACACTTGCAGTAAACTATTAGTCCTAGTAGCCAATGTGATATGATAGTTTATGTGTTTATCTTTCATGTTGATCTACCCACAGCATGCTATGCAAGTCTGCGCTCTATTTTGGTCGTCGAGCTCCTTGGTTTGAACAAGCTCACAAACGCTTTTGGACTTTTATGTTTGTTTCAAGGCATCGCAGCAATGTGTGGCTCCCCATTAGCAGGTAATTACCGAATCCATTTTTTCCCAAAGTAACACAATCGTTTTATCTAGTTTTCCTTCAAATCTAGTTCTTGTCTTCAGGTTACTTTCGTTTCAAATCCTTAAGTGATTTTGCACTTGTCATAAGACATCTCAAATTTTAAATTTCACATTTGTAAGAATCACTACAAAATACAGATGATTGTAGGTAAAATGATGTAGGAGTAGGAAAAAAATGTGAGGATGAGGATAAAGACAAAGGCAAAAACATTTTCATATCACAATTCATTTTCTCCTTTCTTCTTTTTTCCACAGGTTTCCTCTATGATACAACCGGCAATTTCGACATGTCGTTCTACGTAGCCGGCGGTCTGATGTTATTTTCCGGAGTCATTTGCTATCCCCTAGAATGTGTGAATCGTCGAGAAAAGAATAAAAACCAGAATGGAAAATAAAAATATTGCAAAAAGTACACAAAAAAGATAATTTAAAAATCAAAACCAAATGGATTCATGTTAATTCCTAGGCAAGGTTTCCACGCTACATAAGTCTACTAGATGAAGGTAGCAATTGAGTACTGTGATACAGATGATACATAGAGGTAAAGTGTACTTACATACATCTCACTACCCATAAATATGAAGCCGGAAAATCCAAAACAAAATCATTACTTATGAATCCGTCGCAATCTCGACCGCATGCATACCCCAATTTGCTTATAAGAATTTCAAATTCACGCCAAGTTCATCCCCCCAATATAATAGTTGTCTACAAGACACTAATCTTAAGGTATGTAGGTACCCATCCTGCTTATTGTAAATTAAGGCAAATTGCCATTGTGATTATGCATGTGCGTAGAAGAAGGTACAATTTGAAAAAATTAACTTTTCACAATTTGACCAAGAAGAAGTCCAAGACGTGTGTATTAAAAAATGAATATAATGAATACATAAAAAAGGCATTGTTGTCATCACCTCCCTCCGCGTCCACTTCCGGGAGCATGGAATACTTACCTGCGGAAAACCCCTGATAATTGACTAAACCAAAAACCAAGACCAGCACCAAGTGCATGTGGAAAAATGTTTTGGGCTCCAACTTGTCTTCTTGGTCTTCGTCTTCTTCTTCGTCGACGTAATTAAGCTGTCCAAAAGTCCCAATGATTTAGGCCCATACATATATTTTTACCTGAAGCAAAGCACACGAGGTGACTGCATTCCATTCCATTAACCTAACACATTATGTACGTATACCTACCAACATAAGTACATAGTACCTACATACAACAATAACAAAACCACAACCACCTGTACTTATACATATAGGTACTCGTATCACTGCGATTAGAAGAGAACACTTATCGTTAGTTGGTTAGAGGAAGGATGAGGCTGAGTTTGTTAAATGTGAATTTAATTGCAGTGTCCATACACTAACATTGCATTCGTAATTCGCTATTCGTAAATCGTCATTGCCAGATAACCATACATATCATCGTTGAACTGCAAAGATAAAAATCTTCTTCAAAATCCCATAGCATTAGGAAAAGGATGCTACGTTTTGCACCTTCAACGAGGATATATAGAGCAATCAAGCAATCATCTGTGCGCTAGAAAACGAAAGAGACTGCGGAATGCGAAGCTAGTCAGTTTAAATAAATACTTTTCCCCATGCCAGACTGTGGGATGGATTGTAATAATTACCTATGATGATCGTGTGGGTGCTGTTGGTTCTCTGTGCATGGCTGAGGCTGTCGAGCCGTCGGCTTCTGCTGCCTCAACTACAGATAAAACTAAATGACTGACAAAAGGAGGCAGTAATATCTTATATACGATCAGTTGCAGGGTCCCAGTTAGTAAAGGAAGTTCCTAAATCCATACATAGTTAGTATCTACACAAATCTGCATATTTTAATCATAGGAATTTATTGTAACCGTAAAGTGAGACTACATACTTAGGTACTTAAATATTGTACTTGGGATTTGGATTTTGAACGACTACAAGTATTTAAAACCTGTCCTTACGAAGGGCATTATCACGTCATATCATCGTAAAAGTAATCGCAATCAAATGTCAGAAGGTGTTGGGAATAATAAAATGTTGTTCCCTATATTTACAATTCACTGTCTACATGTTTACAGTACAAAATTGGAAAATGTTTTATTTTTCCACGCAATTATTTAGAGGTGCAAAAAATTGTGACGTTTGATTCGATTCTGTTGCCTTATTTATTTACCAGAGGAGCAAGACAAGAGTCAGAGTCAGAGAATAAAAGAGTAAAAGTAGATTTGCATAGCTCTAATTTCCTTTTCAAAAGCTGCAGAATAGGTAATCAAATACCTCCACGACAACATTGTTTATGCATAGATATATAATACAATTACATATGTGGGTACTAAGTGTGGACAAAGACTGCATTCTGCAATTAACTTTAAGGCGTTCGCTCCTCTCGCTCTATCCTCGTAAAGCGTATGTATATCTGTAGCACAGGCAATAGGCTGAAGGAGAGTTTGCAACGTATGATAATAAAGTAATAGCAATAATAACACACATAGAACGTATTAAATGTTTCCTTTCAACGAGGGTGGTAGATAGACTTTTTTGCAGACTGAACTTGAACGACGAACGACGATACGATGTCTCGATATGATTCATGAAAGGCATGAAATCATTGATTCACAAGGTGCCCCAATTTCTAGTCCAAGACAAGTCCTATCCAACACTACATATAAGTTGCTATTGCAATGACATTAGGCATACTAAAAGCCTGTGATGCCTACACACCTGGTTTGGTACCTAGGTTGGTTTCTTGCTCCTGCTGATTACAGGTAAGTCAACGCTACGGTACCTGCTACAACACCACATACTGTATGTATGCCCACAAAGACCAACAGCTACTCAGAGTAACTCATCAACTGAAACTAAACTACCTGCCCCAGCCTGCCTCTTTCCTACATACTTTGTTGGAGCGGCTGAACTATATACAGTGAAAAAATCCCCAGCTAAAAGGCACATGCATAGGAGGCATAGACTGAACCAACAACTAAATATCACATAAAAAGTAAGCAAGGGCAAAGTGAAGTAGGCGAATTATATTATATTTTGTATAGTAATGTGATAGTGATAGTGATAGACGACTGACGCATATTTATCCGTCAGCAGGAAAATTCAAATTCCTCTGTTATTGATTAAATTTTACTTTTAATCCACTTTTTCCTAGACACCCTCTCAGCGTCCATCCACTAGTGACTTACGATTAGGTATTTTTACTACACTGGTCAGACTAAAACAATCTCAATCTTCTTCTATTTCTAGTAATTCTACCTCGGCTACACGCACACAAGGAATACTGTATTATTCAAAAATATTCCGAATCCACGTTTAGTAAATAAAGTATCTGAATTCTGAAGATCTGTAGTAACTATTGTTGACAGTGTAGTTATAAGTTTGACCTAGCACAAGTATTAAACTCGAGGAGCTAGAACCTAAGTAGAACTAATAGTGATATTGGTTTGATTCATTGAGGTACTCTTCTAGCACGGAACCTCTAGCAAAGGCGAAGTGTCAAGTTCCACATAGATCCACATTAACACTTTTCACACGTAGCCAAGTTAACGTCAACATCAACATCAGCGTCAAACATGTCCCTATGTGAGAGCTAACTTTATAGCATTACTGTCTACACTGTTGTTGTTTATGGTTGTAGTTGCTACTAGTTTATTCAAGTTTATTTATGTATTTATTGAAACATTGAAACTAATGAAAAAGTCTGTCAAAAACTAAAACGACACAAGCATGAAGAAATAAACTCTTTTCTTCACACACCAAAAGTATACTAACAAACAGCTACCAAAGCATTACTAAAGATAAAGATTCATTCATGTCAATACATTATAGTCAGTTCTCGTCTAATAAGTTTGTTGTTAACTCGTAGTTTAACCACAATCATAATCATCATAGTCGTAGTTAGGTATTATGATTTACTAATTCCTTATTCATCATTCATAGTTTGTATATATACAGTACAGTACATAGGGCATAACATAGTTCATAGTTATATATTTGGTTTTGAATGCGTGGGAAAAGTTTTAATTCTAAATTTGAAAGTAGTAACTATTAAGTGTTGATTGGGTGTTGTTGTAACGTTGGTGTAGCCACTTAACGACTGTCCATGTTATGGCTGGACGATAGACGACGACGATCAAGATGTTGTTGATGATAAGGGATAATTAATAATAGCTACAGTAGTTTAAGCTAAGTGTTGAGTACTTAATTGTACAAGTGTACATCCACATCGGCATCGAGATCGACAAGAACGTCTGCCGAGTACGAGGCAATTATTCATTATTTGACTTACTCTATATTAGTACACATTGCAAATTGCATTGCTGGAAGCTGGAGCCCATTAGGAGGATGACGATGGGGAGATCCAGCTATAATTACAGTGAACTAAGAGTTG
>JAAXYX010002238.1:0-18352 GCA_036851915.1 Ptenothrix huangshanensis
ATTATACAAATACATGATTTAGAAACGTAAAAATATGTAACAAAACAATTGGCTCATTAGATTCATATTTAAGCCGTCCGATTGCTAACTTAAATAAGTAGACTTTAAACAATAAAGCAGAAAATTAGTATTTATACCTGGCGTTATAGTAGGTACTAGGGAAATCTTCAAAGTGTAACAATAATACATGTGTAGGTAGATAAAGGTACTTATTACTACATCTAATCTTATAATTACATTGAGTTATATTAATAGCAAGGATTAAGATAGCGAAGGGGGTTATTGACTTTTGGTATTTATACAGTAATACAATAAATAAGAATAAAATGAATCTTTTGTAATTTTTCCTCTTGTACAGAACATCACCGATTACCAATAATTCCCCAATAAATTATACACAGGACGGAAATAACGGCATGAAATCTCAGCTTAATCATGTAAGTTTGACATTTTTTAAAGATTTCTCAAGTTGATTCTCGTCTTTACTGCTACCACCTGACCTTGCGTTAGCATTTGCATTGGCATGTCGATTCTGGTTTTGATCCGATGCCCAATAATCTGCCTCTGGCTCTTTAGGAGGTCGACCTACTTCACTTCGGCCAAAGTGTGACTGCGATTTTGATTGATCTCTGAATGCAAAATGGGAAAATAGAACGTTTGTACTCAAAACGAATCATTATCATTTCGTTATGATCTGCCATTTGTAATCAGTAGCTGGAATTACGCCGAGATTCACTATAAATCAATAATAAATTTGAAAACACTTTGCTGCGCAAAAACTTTGAGCGACAAATATTGACAAATAACTTACAAGCTCGAGCTGCCTTGCTGTCCGTTACAATTTAGGTTGACACTAATTATTTTGGGTCGCGGAATTTTCACACTTTTTAGATCTCCTTCCATTTTATTCTATGCTAAAAATCACAATTCGAAAACCCTCTAGGTTGTGGTGACACTTTTCAAATTCCAACGCACTATGTGACACTTATTTGGTGTTCCAATTTAGCAGGAAAATCAGAACAGGTGTCTACTGTGTATTGTTAAGTTCAACAATGATGTTTGGGAAGGCACCAAAATTTTGAACAACTGTGAAGTTAGATCACGTGTCTGTGTCTCAACAGTGACTAATACAATCCTCCTACCTTCCCATAATATAATTAGGTAGAGTAGGTACTTACCTGTCGTTGTATGTCCATCGTCCATCGTGCATTATGCATTACTTACCTGAACTGCCTAATACTTTGTGTAGTTTGACTCACCTTGATTTTGATTGCACTGCTCTCTGCTCTGCTCTTTACTCTTTCCTTTGGTCTTCCATATCTTTATGACTCCACCTGGTATCTGACCAGTTTATACAGATATATAGGCAATAGGTAGAATATAATTATGCTTAATACAAATGATCGTATATCCTTTATGCAATTTGCTATATTCTCATGGATTCGATAATTCACAGCGTAATTGCATTCTATCGTATATCCCTAGTAAAAAAATAAAGTTGCCCCAAGGCTGAGTGGCTGAGCAATATGATTCGATTTCAAATGTGCAGCTATAGTAAATTAAGATTATGAATTATACGATACGGAAGCTTATGTTTTATTACCTAGTTTTTTTACATCTTACATGATTATCTTGTTGTGCGTTTACAGAGTAGTACGCCGGCTGTACGATTTCGTGTTCGTATTCAGAAGTCAAAGCCGCTTCTTGGGATTGCAATTGAGGGGGGTATCAATACTCCTCATCGTCTCCCCAGAATAATCAACATTAATGTATGCATCTACGTATTACCTTTTCTATTATTCCGATTCGTATTCTAATTGACCACGGGGAAAATGTCGAAAAGAAATTAAATTTTTCATTTTTTTCATGCGATTCATATTGGAGCTATAACTTTTAGAATATTTAATTTTTGACTAGGCTGATGGGAGCGCATTTAATTCGAGTCTGAAGCCTGGTCAAGTTCTTCTCTCAGTGGATGGAAAGAAATTAGATGGACTCACGCATGAAGAAATTGCACGACTCATTACCGAGTCATTCAGTGATACGAATAAACCAAATATCGAATTCATTGTTGTCGAAGCTAAAAATAATAATACTCAAATTCAACAGCAACAACTACCGCAGTCTCAACAATCCACACCGCAGCAATCCCAACAACAATCAATGAGTCATCAACTCCAGCAGCAGCAAACACAACCCTCATCCATTGTTCTTTGCAGCAACAATTAAAATCAATCAAAAAATCACAACTAGATCGAATCCAATCGAATCAAATCGAATCGAAACGAACCGAATCGAATGAATCTATAATTATATATACCTAAAACCTACCTATATTTACCTACATAATTACTCAGATTATGTACTTTACGTTAGAGGAAACACAAACACCTATATATTAAATTTATTATTGTTATTGCTAGACATATATAAAGTATTATATATTCTACTGTTACATACTATTCCGTTGAGCTAAACATGCTACAGTCACAAATGTTAATGCCGAGAAAAAAATCTAACCAAAACAAAAAAACAAAAACAAAAACCACAACCACAATATTACAAAAACTACACCACCTATACAGTACGACCATATAAATCGATATAAATTGCAAGATACATACCTACTACCTACATACCTAGCTCTATGATGATGATAATGATGATGTTATACAACTAACTTTAAAATTGCAACTGATACTAACGATCTGATAATGTTACATTGTTACTCTACATGTAAACTGTGAATGGTAATCGTAAATTGCAATGTTGTTGTGTAGGGATTTGAAATTTAAATTACTATATTGCAGTAAGTATGCAAAAATATATTTTTATTTGCATCCAAATTACATACTCATGCAAATTATAGTTTTCGCTGCTATAATACTATATATCTATATATATACATATAAATATATACGTGTAAACTATAATCAATTACCTATCCAGATCATCCAGAATACGACGACTACGATTGCGAATACGAATACGAATACCAGAATATAATTATGTAATCCATAAATTATATATAGTTTATTAGCAAAGAAATAAAATACTAACTGTACTAGAAATACTATACTTAACTATAAGTATATGTACAACTTACATGTAATTTGTTAAAAGCGAGAACAAAAGGCTATCTAATAAATTAATAAATAAATATCGATTTTCTCTGGGGTCTTCAATTTACAATTACACATATGTACATACATACAAGTACAAAAATGAAAATGAAAACACGGCTATAGTCATTCAAAAAAGGGAAGAACAAAAAGGAACAAAAAGAGATACAAAAAAGAAATTCTTTTGCAAGAATTCAATTGTAAATCCAGTGACACCGACTCTCTTTTCACATATTATCCTAGGAGTTACTACTACTACAGATAGCAATAGTAATTATAGTATTCCTATTTACTCCTCGTGTAGAAAAGAAAGTGTCTCTGTTTAATCTTTGAAAAAGGAAAAAGTACGGCCTACTACAAACCACAACCTCTCCGCCTGGCCTGAGAAACAATGGTTGAATGGTAAGATGGTGCGTTTAGAATTTAGATTGCTTTATCAAAATTGATGAAAGTTTTGGAAAATTGAACACTTTGCATTTGAAATTGGATTGAAATAGGAATAGGAAACGATGGTAGAAAGAAAGAAAGGTAGGAGGAAAAGGATAAAGGATGTTATGCTCTCTCAAGTTTCTGATGCCATCTCTTATTCGACCACTGCTTTGTATGTATTTTCTATTTGTATTTATTCAAAGTTTGATATTTTGTTGCCCAACTGTAGACTACGAGAATTGAGAATGTAAAGTCAAGTCAAGTCAAGACAAGTAAAGTCTGGTTTGTTGGTGTACCATAGCCATAGCCTAGCGTCGGCAAACTGTTCCTCTAAATGTACTTACGTAGAACTGTGAGAAGTCACAACTACATACAATAATATTTTAAGAGGAGGAAAGGAATGAAGTAACGAGTCAAGTCAAGTAACGCAAAATGCACTGCTATAATAAAAACGTAAACGTAAAGCAGTCCGTGAGTCCGTCCATCAGACATCCCTTGTGAGTTACCTAATTGTGCTCAAGATATCGTCATCGTTGAAGAGGTCATATTGGTCCCACACAGTTTGCATAGCTCCTTTTCCACTTACTACCAGACTTGACTACCATTTTTAGCTTCAGTCATGCACAAACTTATTCATCCATATCCCCAATTACTCACCAGAGATTTACTATTATAAGGAAATCCACCTTTCGTTGTGGTCAAAGCGATAAAAAATAACTTCTTTCTCTTTCATTTTGAGGTTCTGATATTCTGCCTCTTCACCGACAATATGTATAGCCCACGAGATAGGTATATGAACATCCTCTAGTTTATAGAGCATAGCGCCCCTGGCATATCCTCACGAAGAGGCCTAACCACCGTTTGTATGAGTATGACGCATAATTCATTTTTTTGCTAGAAGTAAAAGCATCCATGTGAACCCCATGTTGGGACCTAGATAATGGGTTTCGCTTCTAATATGAAATGCTTGGGGTAGTACTGTCCCTTCAATGAATAATGTTTTGAATGAAAGCTTTGGCTTTGGCTCAGTTGAGTTGGGCTGTGCTGTTTTGAGTTTTGTTTTTTTGTCGTAGATTGCATTGGAATTGCAGGTATAGGTATAGGTATAGGCATAGGTATATGGAGAAACAGAAACGAGGAGGGATGCTCCGGGATGGGATGTGAATGCAATGTAATATAATATAGTGCAATAGAATACAATGTAGACACGGTGGACGGATGGGTGTATATGTGTATCGAATTACCTGCCTATAGGATAATTATACTTGCTTTGGCTTTACCTAATGCTAGTAGATGGAAGGTTAAGATATATTAAAATGCTTAGGTAATTTACATAATTCCTCTTTAATTTTGCCCTGCAATTTTGAAATACGGAAACGAGAAATACGAGAATATCCAAGATAGCAAAGCAATAGAGCAATAATCATAATTATTGTATTCCCAGCCAGGAGGGCATTCAGTGGTTCATTTCATACATCATACAATTCATACAATTCATACATTCAGTTCGTTTGAGAGTTCTGTGGCCTGGCTTTGGATTGGAATGGATTGAATTTCGTTTTCAGTATTTAGTTTTCATAATTTCCAGAACTAATAAAAATCAAAATACGAATCGACTACGCACACGAGTACGGATCATATCCTGAAAGAAGACCCAGGCGAACCAGAAGTTGGAATTTGGAATGTCAAAATCCTGACTCATTGAATTAAATTGAATGGAATTGACTGTAGCGTGACTGTGAGTTAGTAGCGTTTGTCTTTCTATCATCATATACCTCGTATCGTATCGCAGTTATCGTTATATAAATAATTATATAGACGTAACGTTCGTTATAAAAATCTCGGAAAGTGACTGTGACTGCGACTGCAAAGTGTGTGTAGGTATTGTGTTATACTGTGCTCTGCATTGGTTGAGTTTTGGTTTCGGTGTTAAGTGTGGTGGACTTTACTGTGACTTTAGCATCGTTGGCCATTTACATTTATATCATTTACATTTATCATTTTGGATTAACCATTTACCATTTACATTTACGAGCCAGTTACGAGTTAGTTGGTAGTAACAGCAACTGTGAGTGCAAGTTGTCTCATCGTCTGGGCTGTAGTCAGAGACTGCCACTGCTGACTACATAGAATATTTTTGATATATTTATATAATTATCATTATGGTGGATGGTTGACGGTGTTAGTGTTGGTGTTTCGTTTGGTGTCTCGATGTTTGATGTTTATAACATTTAAAGATAGTTCTTGTCTCTTTCATACCATTTCCTGTTCTTCACATCCATAGCCAGAGCCATATAAAAATATATAATATAGCATTGCATTGGATTGCATTGCCTATTGCCTAGCCATAGCCATAGCAAAATATCTGTATTATAGAGCCAAACCATAGCCCAGTGACTGGGGCCAAGCCAAGCCAAGTCAAAGCAAGTCAAACCAAGTCAAGTCAAGTTAAAGAAGACAGTGAAGTATTTAATAATGTTGGATTGTTGAATGCAAAGTTGGAGTTGGAATTGGAATTGCAAGTGTGACTCTCAAGTGGAAATAGTAATACGACAAAGTAAAGTCTAAAGTAAACTAGTAATTCAACTAAAAGTGAAGTTGGAAGTTTGTAGAATCTAGTTTAGTTGTGTTCTCTTGTATCCTCTAGTATTATTATTTTGTATTGGATTGGATTGTTGTATTCAATTGTTGCATTCCATTCCGTTCCATCGAGTTGCGTTAAGTTGCGTTGCGTTGAATTGCGTTCCCTTCGAGTTGGAATAGTAATTGTAGTTGGAGTGAAGTTGGAGGCATTTGTTTCATAATATTTAATTATTTTAATTGTTACTCTTCTGTTGTTCAGCTATTGAGCATTTCAGTTCAGTTACTCGCATTAGAATAATATTATTATATGTAGTACTGTGAACAGCTACCTACAACCTACAGTAACTTACCTGTATACCTAGTACATGTATTGTTGATTGTAATTATTATGTAGATCGTAGAATTAAGTTGTGTGAAATGGTAAAATGTCTATTATCATTTGAGTTTTCATTTGATAGTGTCTCAAGTCAACGTAAAGTCTACGTGATTGTATTATAATTTTGGTCAACTTTTCCCAGTTAGCAATCATAATCAGATCACATCATGGTGATGGCATAATTATAATAATGAGAGTGATGTCGATGTGATAGTGATGTCAATAGGAAGGATGTCAATTGGCCAAAAGTATTTAGGAAACCGAGCACGCTCCACTAAACTTTTTTCCGTCAAACCTAGATCTCCGTTGTTGTAATGTCAGTGTGCAAGTTAAATACTGGATATACTAATTTTAAAAATTGTAATTGCAACACAAATCACAAGAACAAGAACAGCAAGAAGAACAATCAGGATAGTCGATGTGGAAGGAGGAACGACTACGAAAACAATAGTGAGCGGAAAAAGCACTGACTGGAGCAAAAGTGAAGCTAAGTTTTCTCAAAATAGTCCAAAATTGTCCAAAATAGCTTCAAACAGATAGTATTGAATTTTTTAATCATATTATTAAAACTCTAGCGTAGACAGTACAATCGTTCAAAATAGGTAGGAGACGAAATCAGTTTTGAATTCTGTAGTTTATATAGATTTAGGCCAAGCCTATAGCCACACCAGACCAGTACCAGAGCAGGGACCAGGCGAGGGTTTAACTATTAAAACATGTTCAATTTATAATGCAATGTTATGTTAAATACTATTATAATATATTGTTGTAATTATTATAAAATAGGATTACATTTACACAACATAGATAGTTTTATAGAACTGAAATAATGGAGACGACACGAAGTGTTAGTAGTAAGAGTAGCATAAGTTCAGGATCTTGTTCATCGTCACTAAATAATACAACTGGATTGGATCATTTAATGACTAATGGATTTTTACGTGCGATAAAACGAGATCCGGAAAGGAGGACTCATCAAGATTTGAACACTATTTATTCTACTCTAAGGTTTCTTTATAATTATTGTTATTTATTTATTTATTCCGTTTTTATTCTACGCGGATTACAAGTTTTGTTTACACTGTTTCGATTTCAATTTCAATTTTCAGTGCTATTAATTTGTGTGCTAGAGTGCAGTGCTTGTGCTTTTCGTGTCATGCTTGTTTGTAATTATGTACGTATAATTTGGCAAGTAGTGGAGTAAAGCGAATTTTCAATAGTGTTATTTTGGTTTGATCTTCAAGTTTCACGATTTTGAGTGGCCTTTAATGTTTAATGATAGTGGCTGTTGACGTTGGCATTGGATTGAATTTGTGTGCAGTCACTCAATCAAATTAAATGAGCACAATTTCCGATCTCCCTCTAAGCTATTAGAATTTTGAAATTGGAAATTAGGAACCGCTTCTGAATTTTGATTGAGTTGGTAATGTGATTTAAAATCGTTTCCTTATTTTGTTCCTCACTAGAACTTTTGACTGCCTCCTCCGCTATGATCAAGACAGTTTAGTCTATATTGCCCAGAATGGGCTGTTATTAAATCGCGAAGCAAATGAAATTTTATATTGTCGAGGAGAAGTTGCCTCAAACTGGTTTATTCTACTCTCCGGTTCGGTCTTCATTGATGGATCCATGTTTGTGCCTATTGCAACGTACGTATGCGCGGACAAATTTTATTTTCTTCCTATTGATTTTTGATACATACCTAGCATTTTATTAACACGATCCTTCCTGGGCCATACATACCGCTTCTTGCCTCCAACGCCGACTTATTTTTAGTTCTAATAGCAAATTATAAATTTGTATCGAATTTGTTTTTGATTTACCGTTTGATTAGATTTGGACGAAGGCTTGGTAATAGTACAAGAAGAAATAATGAGTGTTTAATATTAGAACCGAGTGATATGATTTGTATTGAATATGTTGAGCATGGAAACAATTCCACCAGTACTAGTAGTCTTCATCACAACCGAAATAGTCATTCATCAGATACTTCGTCAGCTTATTCAGGTTAGAACTTTTGACACTGTCGTGGTCAGTATATTTATTTACTATTGTTACATATTTACAATATTCAATTATATCTTATATTAGTACTAATTCTATCCGTATTTTTCACTGTCTATCGTCTCGTTCTGTTTCTGTCTGTAATCTGTAATATGTTGTGATTGTGCTGGGTCACCTGTAGGTAGCGAGTACAACTCGGCTGATGCATTCAAGCTATGCATCAGTAGGGATGAATTGCCCACAGTTGGTGTATCCAGCAGCGAAAGCGATCACGTTAACCAAACATTTGAACAATATTTAGGTTCGGACACAATGGGTTCTTCTGTTCCAAGCGACGAAGTTGATCTTTCCGGTCTTGTGGAGTCCGTTGTTGATTCGGACGACGATGACGAGGACATCGACAGCATCGAAAACGTCCCTGTCAGGTATTTTTAACGAGTGCTCTCAGTTCACTTCAAGGTCGTAGTTTTTGAGTTAAGTGGCAAGGTGTGTATTAACGGAATTGATGTTAATTATCTTTGCACGCTATTAATCCAGAGATGCTGTTCGGGAATGTCTCGAGAAAGATCCATCAGAGCGAACCGATCAGGATATTTGCGTTCTTTTAGAATTCACTCAGCATCTCGATGCATTTAAAGATATGACTATGTCCGTTCGAAGAGCCTTATGCACGGTCATGGTGTTTGCTGTTGTGGACCGAGCTGGAACAACTGTGTTATCACACGGAGAAGAATTGGATTCTTGGTCTGTTGTTGTTCATGGTTCAGTTGAAGTTACCAAGTTAAATGGCGAGGTAATTTATTCTATCAGCTTCAACATTCTATCACATTATCTTTGCAATCATTAGGCATGCATAATTTATGCGACTTTTGTAACACGAGACTACTACATGAGTAGTTTCGTATCACTATGTGTAATGTAGTATTTGTTGGTTCAATTTTTTGAAATGGTTTTCTTTTGTATAATTATGGATATATAGAAAGAAATATATTATGCGGGTAAATCCTTCGGCCAATTCGGCACCCCACCGACGCTGGATAAGCAATTTTTCTCGGGCTCAATGAAAACTGTTGTGGATGACTGTCAGTTTGTTTGTGTGACCCAACAGGATTATTATCGTATACTGAAGCAGGTAATTTCATTACAGCTAAACAATGTTGTGATTAATCCACTCGTTCATCAAAATAATAAGAGGAAATCGCATTAAACAAAAACCAAGGACAACTTATTGAAAACGGGCTTTTTTCTATTGGATTCTGGATAATAATACAAATTTGTTTGTTTGTATATGAAGGGTGAGGATAGTCAGTCCTTTCACCGTGACGCAAATAATCAGGTAGTGCTCGTCACAGAAATCAAACAGATAGACGGGGGTTCCAAATGTGGCCATGTTGTCATTCGTGGAACGGTAGATCAATTAATGAGCCAACTAGTGAATTCGGATCAGCCTTCCGTGGATCCTACGTACGTCGAAGACTTTTTACTCACGCAAAGAATCTTCAGTTCGTTAGATCTTTTGGCGAATAAACTAATTTCGTGGTTTGGAGACAAAACTGTCAGAGACCGGGTTACGCGCGTCGTTCTTCTCTGGGTCAATAATCATTTTATTGATTTCGAGACCTCCAAAGTTTTATTCAGGTTTTTACTCAAGTAAGTATACAGCCAGATGCTGCTTTCCAAAAGTCGTAAATGTTTGTTTTGCCGTCATCATTTTGAATTCATAATTATATTAATAATTTTAATATAATTCTCATTATAGTTTCCAGTCTATGTTGGAAAATTGTAAGGATATGTCTGGACAGTTGAGGCTGTTACAAATTGCATGCAGTGCAAAATCAAGACCCAGACATTTTACATTAACGAGGGTTTCAAGAGACGACCCTCTTCCATTTAATATTATGGGAGGTGCGGATAATGGTTATGGAATTTATGTTAATCACGTAAGTTTCTGTTGATTTGTCTGAAGAAAGTTAATATTTATAGGACGAAAACACATTTCACAATTATTTGAAACTTTGCCGATTTGAAACGAAATGTTATATTATTATTTGTTCGTTGCAGGTTGATAGTGGAAGTAAAGCTGAAGAATTTGGTCTACGTCGTGGAGATGAAATTTTAGAGACAAATAATCAAAGTTTTAAATCCATTTCTTTATCTAGAGCTTTTGAAATTTTAAAAGGAGCTACACATTTATTTTTGACGGTGAAATGTAATTTCTTGGGTAAGTGTATATTTTATACCCATTTAATATTTTTTTCGGATTAGCTTTAATTAATTTGCTTACAAAATGCTGTCGATAATAATTATAGGTGTAGAAAAAATATAACTTAGTTTGTTTACTCTAGGTTACCACGAATGTATCAATAGTACAACTCCATTGATGCCGAATACACTATCCGAACATCATATTCACACTTTAAAATCGAATCAATCCGCCGTGAACAAATTAACTATAGGTTTGCAAAATTCGCATTTGGGTAAGGGATCAGCGAGTCGCAGACATCGGTTTATGAACGCAATTAAAAATATTAGCGTGCGACCCAAGAAAGCAATACTGAATGAGGATGAGAGTAGTATGGATTTAATTAACAATCAATATTACACTGAGAATTCTTGCAATAGTACAAAAATTGATTTTCCGGAGAATGTTCTCAAAGTTTTTAGGTGAGCTCATCTTTAGCCTGTAATCATCTAGAAAGCAATCCACGAAGTATAAAAAGCATTAATAATTATTGCAGTTTTAAACCAATTTATTTTATAGCGTAATTTTTTGGGGTTGAATTTTTATAGATCCGATCAAACATATAAATATTTTCTCGTAAATAAGGAGACAAGTGCAAGGGAAGTGGTCATGCTAGCTCTTCAAGAATTTCAGGATTTAACAAATCACAATTCAAGAGATTATGCTCTCTTCCAGGTACTGTTACAATTTCTTTCCTATTTAGTTGCAACTACTAACATTTTTGTCTACTTAGTTTTGTTAAATGCATTACTTATTATTGGTTTCGATTGTAAACTATTTTATTCCCTTATTTGTGATACATTTTGTAGGTATCAGCAGTAAATGGAATACTCAAGCAAGGAAGGCTCCCAGACACGCTGGACAGTTTAGCGGAGAGGATTCCACTTGGTGCCCGGTATTATATTAAAAGGATTGACTCTTCTGAGCCGTTGATCCCAACGGAACTTCTCTCAGATTTTGCAAAGGAGGGCGAAGTTACATTTTTAAATTTGAATCCCGTGGAGCTTGCTTTTCAGCTTACACTGGAGGTCAGTTTTGCATCTATCGTCTAATTAGTACAGTATTAAAAGGAGTACGAGTAACATTAAGCATGATGTTTTTTGTTTGTTTGCCCTACGTCACAGGATTACGCAATATTTCGACAAATAGAAATGACAGAGTTCATTGATGACTTATTTAGTATAAACTCTACATATGGAACACCGAACCTGAAAACATTTGCGGAATTAGTAAATCGCGAAACCTTTTGGGTTGTCACAGAAGTTACAAAAGAAATGAATGTAAATCGCCGAGTACAAATCCTTAAGCGTTTTATCAAAGTAAGTATGGTTTTATCTGCTGGTTTCTTATCTGTTTGCACAATTATGGTATTACCACTGTAAGGAAGCACGCATACTCACAGTACTGCAGGTGACTAACAATTTAACTCATGCCTATTTTTTGGTATTAACTTCAGGTGGCAACTCAGTGTAGGGAATGTCGCAATTTTAATTCTATGTTTGCCATCGTATCCGGATTGGGTCACAATTGTGTTTGGAGATTGCGTAGTACGTGGGATAAATTACCAGGGAAATATCGACGACTCTTTCTAGTAAGTGGCTCGAGATCATCTCATCATTCATGATTTATATTTTATAAGAACTTATGTCCCGAATTCCTAATAATGGTGCTTTCTCTTGTAGGAAATGCAAGAATTAATGGATCCATCTAGAAATATGGGAAAATATCGTAGTTTACTTGCACAAACCAGTGGACAAACGCCAATGATTCCATTTTATCCCGTTGTTCGTAAGGATCTGACTTTTATAAATGACGGGAATTCCACTCTACTGGAGAATTTAGTTAACTTTGAAAAGATGAGGATGGTCTCCCGTGAGATCCGTCAGTTAGTTCAAATGTCTGCTGCTCCCTTTGACACATCTTCCCAGCCCACAATGGCTGCCATGAATCAGTTAATCACCAACAATCTCACAACCACGACAGGGAAAAGAAGAAAAAAATCTCAAGGGCCACCAAATTCCAAGAAAATGTATGAAGAAGCCCATATGATTCGTCAAGTGAAAGCGTACATTCATAAGCTCAGCGTCATTACTGATGAGTCACTTCTGTTTGACATGAGTTGTAATTGTGAGCCACCCACCACAACTAGTTCCATGAGTAGTGGCATCAATAGCGGTGGTGCAATTCGGGATGGAAGAAGTCATGGACAAGGGAGTGGTAGTAGTAGTCGGCACAGATTGCCCAGTCCCAGTCCCAGTACAACGTCTAGTAATTCCAGTGAGTCAAATCGCCAAAGGAAATTTGGAACAGGAAGTCCTGGGAGCTATCAAAAGTTGCTAAGTTTGAGTGAGCCTAAGACTAGAGTTTACGTCAAAACTTCCAATTCATCATCAAATAATTCCCCTCCAGGGAGTTTGCGTAAGTTGAAACTTTTTTCATCAACTTCGTTTGCATCCGGGAGTTTCCTTCAAAACAAATTCAGTAATTATCACCTTTTGAAAATTTAATGAGCTTATTATAATAACAATTAATATTTTTTGTATGTGTATTCAGGTCGTTACCAATTGAACAACAATACCACATCCCAAGATACATTGCTTTTATCCGTAGAGTCCTCAAGTGTTCTTCCCGCAGCCCCCGCACATGCTTCCAACTCAAAAGAGAGCGATGATAAAATATCCTCTGTATAAATTCCATGAATCCGTAAAATTTTATTTCCATTTAAAACATGGAGGATAATCGTTAATAATCGCAATTATGGCTACATTTATTTACTTTTACATATTTACTGTAAGTCTTTGTACATATACATAATTATTCATGATGTCTCTGCGTGAATTTTGTTTACTACTTATTGTTTGAACTAGTTTACTTTTGGAATCACAATTATGATTAAAATTAAAAATGTTTTCTTATACAATAATTAAATAAAATCCTTTAGAAAGTATTACATTTTACCAAGACGTAAATTAGTATTATACTGTACTGTACACATTGCATTTTGCATAGTTAGTATGTAAATACTAAGTTTAAAAATATTTGTATTGTTGTACCAAAAACTAGGTAATTTAGCTTCTGTTAATTAATTATAGATTAGAAATTTAGTTAAAGTTGATTATTTATTAATTATCCATTACATATGAGATTCCTGTCATGAACAACATTTTTTGTAAAAATAAAATTCAGGTATGTACATTGGACTGTACTGTTTTTGAGTACCAAGTGGAATGCAATGCCTCACGAGTATAATTTTTAAAAAGTAATAGAGCTAAAATGATGTAACGTAAGGATAGAGATGATGATCTACACGAATAAACTGTATTGATATGCTGCATTAGTAGATAATTTTTATTACTGTATGAATTTTTAAGCTTGAAGAATGAATTGTTGTAGTAAGGCAATTTACGTACACGTCAATGTATTTTTTAAATAACTTGATACTGCTTCTGTGTGTTTTGTAAATTTTTAGCGGGTAAAAAAAGCATATATAATACAATTATATATCCAAATAAAGTATATTTACAAGTACATGATTGTAATAAAATGAAGTTTTGTGAAACGATCTGCCAAACCCAATTATTTTTGATTTTTTTTTATTTTGAAAAATTCGTTCATTTATATGTTACAAATCCGAGCGATACAAATTATGAAAAGATATAAGATAATATTTTGTGTCATAACTGTTTACCACGATTCATATTCGATTCTTTCATTATTTTCATTAATGGCTTTTTAAATTACATACACGTTTTGCACGGTATAGTATGAACGTATGAACGCTCGGCGTAATATATAACACAGTATATATTATATTATTCTATACAAAACAAACAAACTTGCTGTAAAACGTTAAAAGGATTTAGACAATTTGAAATACATAACTACTGGATTATTATTTAGTGCTCTACGAAATAATATGACTATAATCATTTTGAGTTTCGTTTGATTTGGTCTCAAAGCTTTTTCTATTATACGAAAATATAATGGAGGTATACCTCATTAACATAGTTACATAAATTAAATGTGTAATGTGAAAAATAAAGGAAGCTATACACCTGGTAATTACTTTTTGTCTGGCGCTTATTTCATACGCTTTACACACTGAATACAAGGTGTACTACATAAATGTAGGTGGGTTGAGTGAAAGGCAAAATAATATAATAGAATCTTGAGATAATATTACGCGAAGTTTGTTGTAGTCCTAGTATAATTAATTACAATAATATTAATTAATTGAAGATAACGCCGAGAAAAAATCATAAATATTGTATTGCTTGTTCAAGGTCAAAGAAATGAACTAACGGAGAAAAAAATTAGAGTTTGCATTTTTACTTAAATGGGCATAATAGTATTGCCGCGGATGATCCTGGGTAGAATCAGTTATTACTAATAATAATAATTTTAAAGATGGCAAAACGAAAATTATTATTACAAATTATTACTTTTGGTATCAAGAGAATTGTTTCGAAAAAGGTGGTAATGCTATTGTAAATCTGAAGTACGTAAATGTACCGTCCGTATCTACAGTTGAATTAAAGTTAAATTTAATTTTTTACGCACACTTTCAATTTCAGAAATACCGATGACGTTTATGATTTGGTGAATCCATGTTAACATCCAAAGGGGAATTCGATCGCTTTTGCCCGATTCCGATGCTGACTGCAGATGATGAACGATTTAGTTGCTGCATCCTGAATGGGTCTGTTATATCATCGACGATGGTATCAGACGAATTCAAATTAGAATTACCAGTAGACTGAATAGCTTCTCTGTAAGTTTCAACAACACCTCGTTATCAAACAAACTCGTAATTATGTAAAATCAAATATAAAATTGTAATTAAATATGTATAACTTAATCAGAAAATTTTGCTGTTTATTGGGTAATTGTAACTCAAACTTTAAATTAATTCGGGAACAATTTACCTGAAAGTATCGAGATGTGAATCGTCATCATTTGAAAGAAAATTTGGAGATTTCCGCTGCTGAGTTTGCTGTTGAAGCTGCTGCTGCTGATGTTGTTGTTGCT
This sequence comes from Ptenothrix huangshanensis, assembly GCA_036851915.1. NCBI lineage: Eukaryota > Metazoa > Arthropoda > Collembola > Symphypleona > Dicyrtomidae > Ptenothrix > Ptenothrix huangshanensis. Next base: position 15,785 of record JAAXYX010002238.1, read on the forward strand.
GCTGTTGGATTTGAGCAGCGGATGGACATAACAAAGCTATTATTTCATCCCTCCTACACACATGCAACATTAGAACATATTAATTAGTATGACAAGGTAATTACAATTGCTTGTGTCAACGATGAATGATGATATATCGCTGGTAACTCCTACGGAATCTCCCATTCACTAGCGTAAAGACAACAGAAGTAATTGCCGCAATTATATATAATTATTATCTATTATAATAGCACTACTCACCGAATAAACCTCCTTCGCTTTCTGACCCATTGTAAAATTTCTTTATTACGTCTGTTATATCCAATTGTCACTCCCATTTCAGATAATTTACGCGACATCTCAACACCGTCTACAAAAAAAACACAATTCCATAACTTAAGGCATCTCTTTTGATCTACTTAGGCCCAAAAATTACATCAGAGCCCATCCGCACAAATCTTATCACTATTACAACTGCAACTACGTCATGAACTCGACAGTACTTCAATTCCAGCAATACTTATGCAAATGGCAAAGAACAAATCTGTTTCCTACCTTTGTAAAGTAATGTGGCGTCTCGAGCAGCATTTCGAAAAGCATCAGTCCCATTCTTATGATTTTCTCGTTCGACGTAAACCTTACATAAAAAATACAAAAACATGTAGCATGCTGGCAACGATTAAGGATACTAAATAGTATCTATCATACGTAATGCACCTACACACATGAAAAGATAAGAAACTGAAACTACGAGAACTATGACTAGGACAACATTAACTTCATTAATGCAATACAAACAATTAATTAATCATGTCCAAGATGATGCAAACTAGTAAGATTCAAGGTCATTAATTATGTAGTTATAATAACATGTAGCGTATTCTATTTACGTATGTATTAAGATATAAATAAAAATTACCTTAGCAATAGAAGTAGCACAATTTTGAAAACTATTCCACAACGTTCCTTGAACATTCAAATTCTCCTGCTCGAGGTTATCAACAATATTTTGCTGTTTATCTTGAGACTCTGTGATTAGGTTTGATTCCCATGGTGTTAACCATGTCGAGTCAGATTCGTCTGTCATTTTCCTCTCAACAACTTAAAGGCTGGAATATCACAAAAATTAATAAATAGTCGTAAAATATAAAAATGAAAGTTGAAAAACGAAAGAATGGCTTTTGTTGGTTGGATATTTTTACAGAGATGTAAAATTGAACTCAATTACTCAATTCCTTTTAGCTTCCACAGAAAAGGCAGTAACAGAAGCGAACGTGAACAGATGACTGACTGACAACGATAATCTATTGATAATGATAATTCCCTATTAACTACACTAACATATAATGTAGATGTAAACGTAAGTACTTACACTACACACTTGAACAGAACAGAAGAGAACGAACACAAGAAGACAGACTGGTTTCTTCGCCAGGATTTGTATATTTAATTAAATTAAGTAAATCTCACTACTACAAATACTATACAGACAATGGAAGATTAGGAAAATGGATGCTGAAAGTATATAAAGAACTAAATTAAAAATTTCAGGCTACTAATATTACAAATTAATTTGGATTTTGAAATAATAAAAGGTGTTTCCTCCATCGTCCTCCTACAAATCTTTTCTTCTTGTCTTTCGATTGACTATACGAAACGAAAATAGCGACAGTGTTGCAGCCACAAATTTCCTTCATATTTTGTTGCCAGATGTACCCAAACTTTCCCAATCCCAATTTCCCTATGTGCCCTGGGAAGAATTTTTCCATTAAAGACAACGAACCAAAAATTGAAATGTTACGATGCTACTCAAAATACGATTAGCCAGCAAATTTTAATTACACGACATAATAATAATTATTTTGTCCTTTTTAATTTCTGTAATTTTGCTCATAAATAGACGATATGAGAATAATAGGATAAATTTTTCGACCTGGTAATAAAAAAACCAGCAAATAAAAAATTAACAGTTCTAAAAACTGTAAATGATGCAAAAACATCCTTTAATTTTAAAATAACAACGGTAGTCCTAATGAATTACTATTGCTAAAATGTTTTACGGAACTGCCGAGGCATGCTATGTCGTAAAATTATTTGACCCACTAATCCATAAGCTACATTAGTTTAATTAATTAAAAATAATTATAAAATCATTCATGGTTAGTTTCGTAATTAATGAAAAACTGGAAACTTTCTCATTCATGGTCATATGCTAAAGAAATTCTGGCATTTTGAAGTTTTCTGACAGCAAATAAAATTAGACGGCGTTTATGTAAGAATTTGTTAATGCTACTGTTTCATGGTAAGGAGTTAAAATTAAACATCAGTGCCCGCAGTATTTAACTCAAATATGTAATGCCGCTTTTCATCATTTTCGATGCCTGTTAACTTTTTTTGTTTACTGCCTTGAAGCTTTCAAATTCTGACATAAAAAATTCCTAAAATTAAAAGGTGACTCATTTTCTCTTGGGAATTCGGGGCGTGAGATTTGGTAACAAAAACTCCGTCCGTAGCCTCGTCCTCATAACCCTTCCGCTATTTTCTTTTCACCAAATTTTTTTGAATTCACGTGCCATTATAAGAAATACT
>JAAXYX010002239.1:0-18352 GCA_036851915.1 Ptenothrix huangshanensis
TTCTAATTGTCTAATAAAAATAGATTTATTTTATTTTTGGTTCTTACAACTGTCCGGCATTTAAAGTGCCAGGAACAGTAAAAGCAGCCAAATAATAAAAAGTAAGTGAATTGTTTCCGTCAATATTCTAAAATTGTAAAAGCAAGAAAATTGATTCGTTTACCAAGTCTCTTTAGTCTACTGTCGTTGGAGGACAGTGTCAGGTTTATTTTGGATAACATTTTTCTCTGAAATAGGTTGCGAATTACACATATAATAGATTTCTAATTTTAATTTTATACATTCAGAGATAAAGTCAAACATTTACATATAATTCCACACTTGGTTCCACAATGGTCCAAATTGTAAAATAATAATTCTGCATTTGTCATATTAAAAGTTAGTTTGTACAACTTCTCAAAAGTAAATTCATCAAGTTCTTGCAGTGACGGTGTTAGAGGTGAACTTGATGAATATTCATCCCATGTCCAGATTAATTTGGACAATATTTAAATGATCATTAACATAATCGTGCTGGGGCTCATTTGAAGAGTAAAAAGGACATAACAACTGCAAGCATGCAAATGGAAGGGCTAAAAGGAAAATATTGCTTGGTGACCTAAATTTTGTTGGAAATAAGGCGTTCACCAAACAAATAGGAGGATGAAACAGAAAAATACATAGTTAACGGATCTTTTTAAAAAATGAGTTGATAAGTAATTATATTTGCCTATGGATGTATCGAATGCAGCACTCTATGAGAAAACGGAGTAGGTATATGCGACATACGTACAATCCTCTAGCAAAGCACAGCACCAACAATAATGGCCACAGACCAGCGTGTGTGTGTGTGTATGAGAAATATTTTCGCCTCCGCATCCATTAATTCCAGATTTGGATGCTTCAACTAGTAAATTTTCAAGGGTTGAACTCCAAGAGTTCACAACGTAGTTACAAGTAGTGACTAAGTTGTATGACTGTGAAAATATGCATGTACCTACCTCCATACTGACGTACCCACATGCATACCTACACTCTTCTCAACTTGCCTCTTCACACTCTTTTCATGTTTCTAAAATACAGATCAGTCCATCGAGCAAATGGTATAGGCATAGGACATGTAAAATTGAATAAAGTGTTGTCAAAAAGTCAGTGGGACAAACGATAGAATTTTTTGTCATCACCACAAAATTTTTGCAGCAGTATTTTCAGTCATCACACTACAATAAACTGCTATGGCAATGGCTCAACTCGCGTACCAATCATGTCAACCTGTTCGCCTGTATTTATTGGCCCATCTCAGGTAGACAGATTTACTGTCCCATTATTAACTGCACGTACAACACTATGATCGTATTGGTAACCAGAGCAAAAAGTTAATAATGCACACACCTGCTCCGTCCAATAAATAAATAAGTACTAGGACTGTATAATAAATTATATGTAAACCCACTACATGCAGTAAATCGTTACAAGCTTAATGGAACAACAACTAGCAGCTGAGCAAGAACGATGGATCAACATCAACTACAGATCCAAATAAAAATGGCAACGATTCCACGTCGGAATGAAAAAAACTCAGTCTCATCATGGTAATGTATCTTGAGTTTCATTAGACTCCTAATGGAGCGTAAAATAATTCGAGTTGACGATATCAAGTAACATTTGATGTTTTCGCTAAGATGACATATAACACCTATTCAAGTATGCATTACATTATGCGTTTAGGAAACATCAGAAACGTTTCCAAGTTTACACTTACTCCTTGTGCATAACGTATAAATGGAGCTATCTGTGGCCTCACAACACAACAAAGCAAAAGCAAAGGAATCGGGACTATATGAAAGGTAAAGTTAAAAAACTGACGAATAATATAAATATAAATACCTATAGACATCATACAATTCTATAATCTATCCACACGTCATGGCATTCAAGAAGAGTCGTAGGTCGTACATGGGTAAGTATGATAGACTAATATCTGTCTGACTGTCAGCTGTGCCTGTGTTCGTATACATCCTAATAGGTAAGAGCACGGGGAAGAGCACCAAGAGCACACACACCCATTGTAAACGGTAGAAGGAAGAGATAAACCTCGATCTTATGGTTTTGTCGTGTATTTAGACTGCGGAGCAAGTATAGTTTTATTTGCCTGAGAAGATTATCGACGACATTCAGCATACGAGCGAGAGACAAATGGGATAAAAGAGTATTTACTGGTACTGGTACGAATTTCTTTGTTGACGGAGTGGAAAATAAAAAATAAGAAGAAGCGTGCGTGCGTAGGGCATAGAAGAGTCAGAGTGACACCAATGCGGTTTTTCATTTCTTCCTGCGGTGAAAAATCACCCCCGCTTGAGAAGACCAAGACGAATAAGACAAAAATGGGGAATGTTCTTCTAGTTCTTTAAGGAGGATAATATTTTTCTTTTCTTGTTTAATGCTTTACTTTGCTCGCTCATACTCCTTCAGCTGTAATTTTAACTTGTTGCTCTCGTCATCATCATGTGATGATGATCTTGGTTTTGGCAAATCCAGGTGGGCAAATCTATCCACTAAATGCAAAACTGAGGTCGGAAGAGTACAGTTTAGTTAATATGAGCCAAATCCCAAACACAATCAATGTCAGGTGAAATGGGAATGAGGAATGAGGATACTACAGACCCCAACTTCAAAACTAGCAACAGAGCAGAGAGAGTGTGAGACAAGTAAAGTAAAAAAATTAGAGTGGGAGTTTGAAGCCCAAAAGACGCCTACACACATGAAAATTAAAAGGAGAAAGCCTTCTTGGAGCATTGGGTAATAACAGGTAGTCTAGCCGTATATGGAAAAGGCAGCTCTTGCACGTCTCATTGCAGTACTTGGAGCAGTTCTCTCGATCCTCTCGCATTTAACTCATATTATTATTACTGCACATCTGTGAGCGAGTGAGTGTGTGTGTTTGTCTTTCTTCAGCCAACGAGTCTCTTCTGATATGTAAGGCTGAAGCTTGACGAAGGAGTATGGAACAAGTTGCCGTCATCGTTGTCGTTCAGGACGGCGTTCTGCCTTGGTCTCACTGAGTTTGATGTACTTACTCAGAGGCTCTTGAGAAACGACATCGTTGGTCTCATCGTTTCTTTACACTTCATCACAGGTCGCACGCTTAGTGCCTCTCATTTCAATCGCCACGAGATTCTACCATGTGCTTCTCCGAATTTCTTCGGCCGCCCGGATGCTCCAACTCCGCTCTGCACAACTGACGTCGACATTAAGCTGTTTGTCTCATTTCTAGTGCTGTAACCTTTTCGTTTTTAAGATTCCAAACAAAAGTGTTTACGCATCAATCAGGACGAAGCGAATTAGCTTCTAGTGTCAACATCGAACTTGTGCCTATTCTCGATTTTCACATTAATAATAACCCGATTCACCAAAAAGTGTACCAGAGCAAAGAGACGCGACGGAAAGAACCATCATCAATCTATACGGATTGAGATTGATACACAACGTCAAAACTCATCGCACAACAAGCTCTTCACGTAATATACATAGGTGTGGTCTGAATCTGAACTGCCTTGGAATTTTCGGACGGGCTGCTGCTTGCATATTCCAAGGTGGGTCTAGCTATGTTCACTCTAAAAATTATTACATTTTTCCTCCTTTGGTTATACTAATTATTGCCAAGGAGTACATCTTCTGAATATCTGCATGTCTGATACTTGATTCGAAGCGATCATCATATTTTCTTTACTTCTATTCCTATATGCCCCTCCATTGAATGACACAATGACGTTCCATTAAATTTATTTACAATTTATCATTTTGTGGTCATTAAGACTCAATTAAAGTGATATATACTAGGGTGTAGTGGCAGTCATAATTGCATTCATCTGTGTATGCGAAGTATGTACGCAGATAAGACCAGTGCAGTGAAGAGTGCAGATTTTCATCATCAATTTTTGGCCGGCCGCCTGAATTTTATTGCTACAGTTACTACTGAAACCATAGCAGAGTCAAGCCTCTCTATAGCTACTATGCAGCTGCCATTACTGAAATACTGAACGGAGTTATGGGCATTCAGCGAGACGTGCATTAATAAGCATATATGTATATGTGGGTAATTACCTCCACATTTGCCCTAGACATACACATCTCGGCTCGGATGCAGTTAATATCAATTTACCATTAACTTAGCGTACTGTACATTACAGTAACTACATCACGTTAGATATTTAATACACGACGAGTTATATCAGAGTGTTTCTTAATGAACGCAAGGTTCTTCACAATATCCGAATTTGCATCAGAGCAAAAGGTAGACTACAACGAGAGTATAGTCCACTCGTCGATTAGAATTTATGAGGGTATATTGATGCATGAGTTCCCTTGTTACTGTGACTGTAGGTATAATTATAGCGCAAAATTGAGAATCAACTTGGCTCTGACTCCAATGCATTCCCCTCGTACACATATTAACCCTTTCCAATGATGCAGGTGGTAATTAGAACCACAAGTGCTTCGCTTTAAAGTTTTAGCACAATTCTGTTAGATACCATTGCATTGCCAAAAATAGTCAGTAAAAAAGGTAATTTCTTTTTATGGGACTACTTGAATACAATATTTATTATCATTGAAAGAATCAAAGACAGTTTAGTGTAGTAATGCGTTTAGTGTAAGTAATTATTGACGATTTTCGCTTCCATCATCCCTCTGCCTTTTATACGCGTCACATAGTCTTTGATTTCTGAATTCAAATTATGTGGTGCACACATGTAAGAAGAGTAACTAAAGAAATGTGGGCATGTGGGACGAATTTTTTAAACGTTTCTTTCGTTATTTTGATTTCTCTTAGCGGTCGACAGCACATGACTTCAAACATTTAGGTAGTTGTCTGTATTTAACGTTCTTTGTAGACCCGCTAGCAAATACTTAATGTGAAACTACTACAATCAAATCAAGTCTTCAATCCGTTTTCAATAACTGGATGAACCTTTTGTTTTAACAGCATCAGTAAAAACTAAGATATCTAAGAATTCCGTGCAAGAATAGAGTATCATGGACAGTGAGAATGATATGAGCAGGATATTGCCTCCCGCTGCTCTAATGTCAATGGATTTGACAGTGAGTCAAATCTCAATTCACTGAGCTTCATACAGAAGAATAGACATCCGTGCAAGAATAGAGCATCATGGACAGTGAGAATGATATGAGCAGGATATTGCCTCCCGCTGCTCTAATGTCAATGGATTTGACAGTGAGTCAAATCTCAATTCACTGAGCTTCATACAGAAGAATAGACCGAATTAAATGCAGTCTTCCAAATGAAATACGTTATCAAATATTTTGAACAAAAGGAGATGACAATTTATTATTAGCGGTAGTAGTGCCACTATCTACGTTCATGTGCACGCACACACATAGCAGGAGTAGGTTTTCCCCTTTTTTATTCAATTTTTCATGCAAGTTTTATCGACGCTTTAAATACCTAGACAGAGAAACAGCAAATTAGCAACATATTTAGTGAAAAACCTCAACTTTTATTTTCCTTATGGAAGTTTGTACGGCATTCTGAAAGGTGGATTAAAGCAATACCAAAATAGCATTTGCCAATTCATAAATTGAATGCGTTGATCGCTTGACGAAAAGCCTAATATCGAACTGCTTTCGTCAGGCAATCGCGTTAATCATTCCTCGCCAAGAGTAAATGAGTCTATATAGCACTGCACCGACTAGCTCTGCTCATGTTAACAAGGTAAAGGTACATTGCAGGCATTGTCGCGGGCCACAGAATCGAAAGATGGGCAAATAGATTAGTTTTCATACTCGCATGTGGTGTGTGCAACTGGTATAATTTTATATATTACTACAGTTTTTGTTGGTTTGTTAAAAACACATGGTTGGAAGCCGAACGAAGGAAACGGTACCAAGCGGACCCTAAAAAACTATTGTGTGGAACGAATACTTTATTCACTGTTTGAGCCAACCAAGAACGAAAAGACAGAAATATAGAAAGGATAGATGCTTTATTATTATTATACTATTTATTACGTGGAGTGCTAGGCTCAACTTACTTATTGAACAATACAATTAACTGACCAATTATTGCCAGAAGAATCAGTGAACATGCATACGCGTACACGAGTTGCACTCTTGCACTGAACTGAATGTCTTAAAACCGTTCTCTAGTTCACACCTGCTACACCATCGGGTTGCTGCCTTCCACATCGAATACATTTTACTTACGTAGTGACACACAAACTCCTTCCGAGGATGAGAACTTGCATTTTGTCAATTTGGAACATTTTGAAGCCAACACAGACTGCAGTTTGCAGCAGGAGACCACAATCAGTTCTTGCCATGTAATTACATATCAAAAGACACAGAGGGTACACACTATCCTGCCAAATATTTATTGGCAATTTCAAATCTCAGAAAACCTTTGTTAGTTTACTACCTTGGCATTTACCTGCAAGCAAAGCAATTACTACCCACGTTGGGCTTTAAAATTTAATTGTTCTTTGTAGTGAATCGTATATTCGTATTTAATAGGAAATCGTGCCACTTCTTCCTAACCTACGGAATATAGTTGTACAGAATATGAAGCAGTTTTACTCAATTTTTGAGTGTTCCGTACCTACCAATTACTAAAACTTTTATAATAGCAATAATATTAGAGAAAATATGGTTTCCAGCAGTGATTGAATTGAGTCTTGAGTTGAAACGCTTCGAAAGTTTAGTAAAAGGTATCGTGAAAAGATAATCAAAGTTTGAGTAATTTGTGTCTTGTGTTGTGTGATGCAGTTCATTTGAATCTCGTGTGCCTGGAAGTGAGTGAGACATGGAGATGGACGTCGAGTCAAGGAATGTAGTCGCTCTCCATGGCTCCGGCATTCCAGAGATGTTGGGCACTTTTCACCTGGATGACCACAATGTGCACGAATGGTCGGATGCCTCTAAACCAGGGACGAAACATAGGGCACGGAAAGAGGTTGGAAAATGGATTGACGTTGACAAGAATGCTGACATTCAATTTCAAAGAGTAAGTGTCAATGTTTACATGCATAAGTTACAAAACAAGTTCTATGACTGATAAGTAAAATAGAATTTGGTTATAAAAATGGAATATGTTGACCCAATAATTTGTGAGTTAATGCAAGTCCCAAATTAGGCACCGACAGAGTAACTACATCTAAATTAACTGCTTAACAAGTGAGGATAATTATATAGTTCAAATATAATTATCCTCCACTTCTCGTAACGTTTTTGACACGTAAATCGATCATTTGCTGCTCTTTGATGATCCATTAAATTAATTCAATTAACTTTCCAGTTCCCCCACGGGATTTTGATTGTAATTCTATGTAAATAATTAAAAAATCTGGCAAAGCTCACGCAGTGTAGAGTTATCAAATGATTGCACAAACGATACAATAAAATGAGGGACGGATTTTGTAAACAAATACTAGTAAGTATCGGAAAGCGAAAACATGAAATTCATTTGTATTCGTGTACTGTAATTTCGTAATGGTAATCACTAACTTGGTGAACCAGCTCGAATCCCATGCTAAAACTGCATGGTCTTATACAACAATGGAGACAATAGTTATTAGCATGCACGCCTTTTTGTTGGGTCACACCTTATTCGACTTATACAATGTGCAGGTCTCAGTATACTCATAATTACAATGTAGGTAATCATCGTTCTTACTGCACCAACACTAGTCAGTGAATACGTAAACAGATACAGTCTACATCTACACATTATTACAGAGATGATATAGATGAGCACATCGGTAATAGTTGTTGTTCTACACCCGTGTAAAATGTTGATAATGTCCACACTGTACACGAGTTGATGTGAGTACAAGTAGAAGTTATGAGGGGAGCACATCACGTAGTGGCAGATCAGGACTAGATCAGTGAAAAAGTTTTTCACCCGTTAAGAAACTTGACAGTCGTGCGTGCGAAATATTTTACTGTCACAATTCTAAATTCCCTCGATTTTAAATGCTCTTGAATACAATTATTTACGGATTCGTACACATTCTCGCTATCATTTTAATTTGATACCAAACTTAGGATACAAAATCAAGAGCTCATCAAGTAGAAACAGAGAAGAAAGAACAAAGAGCTGACTTGATAATTACACAATGTTATACAGTCTCGATATATCCCTGTAAGCAGACGTAGAGATTCTTAAAAAGTAAATTATCGCAAAATATTTTGGGAACGGAGTGTAGCCAACTTAATAATTTCATCAACTTCGCAGTGAACATGCGAGAGTACATACTTACCGTTCTCAAGCGTAACCAGAACCATCGTTAGCGGACTTCTACGCTTGTACCATTGCATCTACAATCATCTAATGATAAAACCTGTACGTCTGACTCGGATTCACCCATACATTAACTCAAGAAAATCATTAACCAAGTTTACGTAACGGAATTATCACTATGATTGAGGTAAAATTATAACCGCCAACAACTGTTAATATAAAGAGATAACTTGTACTAATTTTAAATACTGTGTTCTTCCTGTCGAAGCCTGATCGATTTACGTTACTCTGCAAGCTCTACATTCAACATACTTACCTACATGTGTAGCGTACAAGGTGTAGTTGTTGTTGCTGTTTTCTCACGTTCTTGGAATTGTGGATCAACCTTTGGGAGTTTTCAGTGTAAAGACAATTTAGAATTCATTCACACATTGGAATTCATTGCAGGACAAAATCGGAAATAAACTGAATTGAACAAAAGGGAGAACTACTAAATATCTGCGTGCACAATGGTATTATTGCTATAATAAGGCTTCTAGTTGTACATTATTCATGGAGTGCCAAGTGGAAACGAAGAAGCGTATTTAATCGTATGGAAGCTTGTTCGGTACCACAATAACATTGCAAGTATTTATTGGGTGTGTCATCCCAACGATCTTTTTTTGCCTACAAGCACAAGTCACAATATATCTAATCATAATATAATGCCAGATGAGGATAAGTGACGAAAGAGTGGACTCTTAATATGAAATTTCTTCATGAAATAATTTTCTTAGGCTCGAATTATTGTATTGCATGATGTAAGTATTCGTGCTGTTATGATCATGTACTTAATCCAGGAGTAAAAATAGTCGACATTTATATATAAGGAGTACGATGTACATACATATGCAGTTGAGGCATCATTTTTACCTGACAGAAAGGTAGGTAATATAGGATGAAGACGACTACGATGATGATGATGATGTCGGAAAAGCCAACAGTCTGACTCATTTTTATTATTAAACAGCACGAAGACAGTACACATTCAAACAGAAGCCGGGAGCAACAAAGAACTGAAGTAATTCAAGGAAACGCTCCAGATGCGGCCTTTCAAATCGTTCGCTCACAGCGTCAATTTCAAGATAATGACGAAAAGTCAGGTTCCCGTGTCAGCACAGTGTCTACATCATACCAAATGAGCTCCACCAGAGGAATTCGTTCCACAACTAAGGTAACCAGAAACCGCAATCTTTATCCACTGTTTTTTGTACTGTAAGTTTAGATAAAATTAGGGCATCTTTAGACTATGTCATAATGAAAAAGTGAGAATGACATCCTACAAATCCAACTACGCAGTCAGTAAACAATATAAATGTCTACATCAGGATTAGGAACGTTAAGGAACTTCAACAAACTTTAATTGCCCAATATGTACATTCCTGCACCGTGTAATAATATTGTCAATGGAGTTAATTACTCGTGGCCAAGAACATAGTTGGTCAGTTTTGTCTTGTTGTATTGTATGTTTTGATTTCTCGATATTCTCTTCCCTAATTCCTAATAAGGCAAAGAACGTCTGGTCTTGGGGGAAAGAAAAGGGGAAACAATCGAAAATCATGCGTCGATGTTTAAATGAATAGCCAATTTTTTTAACTATTTACTTTGTCATGGATCATTTACTAATCATGACTAGAATATCATATACTTCATTTTTTCCCACTATTCTTTTTTTTATCAGAATTGTAATTGTGTGATCCTGTAGATTTGTGCAACATATGATTTTATTACCTATGTATGTATGTGAGCGAATAAGAATCAACATTGTGATAGGGGTACGACAGCATTTTTTGCCTTCCATTGCTGCAGGAAGTTTAAGCATGTCTGTAGTGTATTACTGCGCTCGTCATCATCAACATTTCAAGTTGAAGGTTCGATGGTTGATTTTTTCGAATTAGTTGATAAACAGTGAACAAACTGGTGAATAAGATGATCCTTTTGTAGAACATAAATCCGTGTTGCAATTTTAATAAATATAGCAAAGATACTTGTAGGAAACATATTCAGCTTATTATCAAACTTGCGCATTCAGTTTGGGGTTCGTCGTTAGGAAAGGTAGAAGTAAGAATGCTAAAAGGCATTAGCCACTTGGCCATATGAAGTAGGATCCCGAAGTGACTCCGAAAACTTGAAAAGAATCTGAATATTTTTGCTGCCCACTAGCTCCTCCACTATTGTTTAAGATGATCCTGTATGAATACAAAGAATACACAATATTTGTAGAATCATTAGTTGTTATTGTAGAAAGACGGTCATTCTACCCACTTAAAATAAATTACTTTGAAATGTGACGTGTAACGTTTGGTCATGGCGAGGCTGAGACACGTTTATCTTTTTTTACTATACTAAGCATTGAGCCATCCACACATTCAGGAATGAGCTTACTTCAGTGTCGCTCAGTTCAATAAAGTGAACATACAAGGTAAATTCCCAAGTAACTAGACTACATCTACATGTACCTATACATACTTGTTAACATAGGTAGAATGATATTACTTTAGACCAGTAAGAAGTCTGGGCACTGAGGATAAATCTTACTAGGTACTACCTATCCCAATTCACTATTAAATCTTGAGAGGATAAAAAGGCAATACTAAAACAACCAACGTGAATAATTAACTTGGAATTTTAAAATATTAGGGCACATTGTACAGCTTGTCGATAAAGGATTATAAACGACGAAATTGCCAGTTCCGTACTTTAACAAAAAAGGGTCTACAAGCGTTGTGAATGTTAAGGTCACGCGTCACACATTGTCAAACAACTAATCAGCCAGCATAATGCAAGTCATTTTGTTGAAATATATATAAATAAACGACAGCTTCTTGGATTCAAATTTGGATGTATTTATGCAACGTAATTCCAGTTGGAACTGCTGCAAAGAAACTCCTACGAGTGAGTCCTTTTGTGCGACATTGAACTTTGAAGTTCAACTTTCGGTTCACTGAAATTTTGAATTCATCCCTTCGCAGTCTTACACACCTAAATTACGTGGGTACTCAGTCAAAATTATGCAAGAGAATAAGACAAGTACGTTCTCAGTCTCAATATAAGCATAAACTAACTTCAATCAGTTCGACATAAGCAAGGTATAATATGACATGTAATTCGCCTAATCAACCAAACACGGAACAGCTCTTCAAATTAACGCGATTCTGAAACAAGAACGTATTCTTTTAAAAAATGGAGCATAACATCAACCGCTACGTGTCATACATATACAACCTATAGTTCAAACCAATCAAAGTTTAGACTACCCATTTTTTCAAAAGGTTATTCGCTGAACCTGAAGATGTTCAAATAACTACCACCGTGACACACCATCTTCAACAGCCATAACTATTAATTCCGTAGACCACAACAAAGGGCAAGCAAAACAAACAAACTCTTGAATCTGCCAACTCAATACTATGAAACGAACTGATGGCACAGTTTGACGTAAAGCGTATAATTATACATACATATGTATAATAGACTGACCACTTTGATTATGCACAGTCAAAATTCGCTTTCAATATTTAATAGCATTACAAACGATTGCAATCATGTACATGATCGCATCCACTACTTTATAAACATTACGTACATCGTTGAGTAGCAAGTATACAACAAAGGTTACGTTATATTACTCACAGGAACATTTATTAAGCACTGCAAGGTGAATGAAGTTATCTAAATTTTATTCTGAGACTTTAAGCCGGTTAAGGGATAAAACTAGACTACATACAACGTCACAATTTCCCACCGTTTACGTGGACGTAAGTAAAATTGTAAGTTACATAGGTACCTCTACAATGACTTTACACTGCAAAGGGCAAATTAGTTCCACCCAATATTTCTACTTTTAATCAAAAATCATCGTTCTAGTTCTAGCTATTTTACTACTTGCGTGTGCACGTTTATATGTAAGATCTTATAATAAGTAAGATACCGACTGGTCCTCCATGAATGGAAGAAATTTTGCACAGTATGGTTTATGGTTTAGGAATAGTCTTAGTTCAGCCATCTCAAATCCTTGAGATACTTGGCTCTTGACTTCGCATACTTTTATGAATATATACTACGTACCATTTGCAGCAAGCAATATGTAATATGAAAAAAGCAAAAATGCAGAGCCACGACCAAAACCAACACAAAACACATTTTTTGTACAGTACTTGAGAGTAAAATTTATTTTTCTGCTAAATACAAAGAATATATATAAGGAAAGGTAGGTAAGATACACAGTGAGGGATGCGACTTTTTCTATGTATGTAGTCAAGTCTTCAAGGTTGCTTTCCTAGTTCGTTTGAGTAGTCACTAAGCTCTTGCATTTATAAAGAATGACTAATACTCTCTGAATGTGTAGAAATTAACACTGTATAATTACAGCCTATATACAATTTCGTTTAAGCATTATGGCTAATCTAATATAATTAATTAGTTTCCAGTTTTTCAAAAAACACTTTACTGTGTTGATTGTTTCATCAATTTTACGCCCAGGTGAACGTTAGAAAAACCCAATAATTTCTTATGCCCATAGTACGGTGCATACTGGATACACTGTTGTGTAGACGAACATGAGTGCCTAGTGCCTCCTTAATCTCGTTGTGATTTTTTGTTTGTAGACGACAAGTAATAAAACAACCACTAAAACCGTCACTGTCAGCGGAGGCCGATCAGACGACTTTGAGAACCTTAAGGTGAGACCATCAATAATACCTAGACCTCTATATAATATCGAGGGTTATTGTTATTCCTGATAATAATACTATAAAATACTGGCTTGCGCAATTAGCACCCTGCTGGAAAGCGCCGGAGGTGACTAGTACACCTGTTGCTATATTGTTACTGTAAATAAATCACGCATTGCAGTCTACCACTTATTTTATTCGCTCAGGTTAAAGATGACATCAATTATGATTGACAAAAGCTCAGCAGTGTCAGCAACACCTTCTCCTGTGGTAGATTTTGCACTCTAGCATTTTTAGATGAATATATATGTGCTACATACATGAAAAAGATTTAACTAGTTTCAACAATTTATGCATGGTTGTGTTTTTATGTGATTCAACTCAACGTCTTATCATTTCCTAGTAGAAGACAGAGTAATTTCAACAATTAAACCGAACTTATGCCGAATGTTATAAAAATATAAATTTAAGTAGATTTCTTCATTTTTTGACTAACTGAGAGCATTCAAGTGTAAGTACCTTGCAATTTTGCTATCAGGAGTGATTGCACGCTTCACGAAAATAAGAACCTTTCTAATTTGTAGTCCACAACTACTCAACCTTATTTTACAATGCAAAGTGCAAGTCACCCCGTTGCACTCAGTCAGCAGCAAAACCCAACTCTAACGATAATAAAAGTAGCAAATAGGTAGGTACCTTCCTTCCTATTCCTACCTAAGTAAGTGCCCATTTTATCTGTTTGCATTATTTAATTCCCATCATGTGATAGTTAAGCGCTAAGTAAGCTTAAATGAAAGCCACTAATCTCTACATGTATTTCTACATACCAGGTAACCTTTGTTCTGCTCAATACAGTTCTCTGCGTCCCTATGTTTAAAATATATCTCTTTGAAATCCCTAGACTTCTATACAAAACAGATAGGTACCTACGTATTTCATAAGGTACGTGCTTGGTCACTGGATCCGTCTAAATAGCTTCACGTAGTAGAATTAAATAATTGGAAGTTTTATGCTTGTCATGTATGTTTAGCTGAACCGAAAACAATCACAAGGAACAAAGAAATGCAGTATGTTTCTATACAAGTTTGTTTCATGTAAAGTGAAAACTACGGAGTGCGAAATACTACAGAAAAAGATTAGTGTTTCGACGATATACCTTGTACATACTGCTGGTATTAACGATAAGTGTTTCCAAGGCAGGAGATTGCGGGCAGAAAAGTGTGGCCATTTCATCGAGTGAGGAAAGTGCAGAGATTCGCTCCAATTTAATGTCTGCATTTTTCTGATTCGCACTTAAGTGACCACACTTTTCTGCTCGCACTCTCCTGTCCGGTTACAGTAGTAAGGTATAGACATACATAGGAAGGTATTTTGTTTTCGTTTTCCTTTCAGCCCGTGGTGGTACTTTAGTGTGCACAATGATTACGGAGGAATGACGAGTAGAGGCTATATTTTATTCACATAGGTAGTGCGAGCAATGCTAAATGCAACTCAGAGCGCTTTTAGCGAACTATTGAAACCAATTTGCTGTTGTTTGCACTCTAGCTGCTAATTACAACAAGGTATTTAAAGTTTGGTGAGTGTGAATACGTATTAAGTGCAATGGAACTAACGAATTTTGCAGATGACTTTCCAACCGTTGGACACCTCAACGCAAAGAGAGAGAATCAACGTAAGTCGGAGCGGAACGATGGGAGTGCGTCGTCCACCAACTCGCCGACACACACCAGCAGCCCTCCTGTCGAGTAGTCCAGTGGAGTTTCAGGAAGAAACGTCTGACGTGACGCTCATTCATGAGTTGGATGAATCGACGGGAATGTCCGAGTATGGTAAACTCGCGGATCCAGCTGCTCTCTCCATTGTAGGATTTAAAAATATCTCGCCAAAAATTAGAGTTGGATTTCCGGTGGAGATTCAACTAGAGCTTCAGTCCAAACTTCGTTACTCTAATGGAGACATTCATGAAGCTCATAACGATGTTGAAGCACACAGTCCAGCTGAGCTACATGAAGAGAGCATTGAAATTGACACGACAAGAAGCTTTTCAACAACAAAACCATCTCCCAGTATTACGACAACCACTTCTTCATCCTCAACCGTTGCAGCAACAACAATAACATCAGAATCCCAGCCAACACTCACGAGCTCCACTGCTTTTCGTGGTAAGATGCGGCAGCAGGAGCCTACAGTGATAGACGAAGCAGAGCAACATTCCCAAGAGTCAATAGATGCAAATGAGTCAGCAGACGCATTGTTCCATGCATCGAACAATTCTTCCAACAATAATGACTTAACCTTCGATTTCAGTCAACGACGGAAATCCTATGGTTTTGAACCCTTTGAGACGAATACGAACCAGTCGGCAGTCCCAAGTGGCAATTCTGAAGAGCCTGTAGATCGAGAGACTTACAGTACGAGCAGCACCAATATCAGCAAATTTTATAATAAAGTCAGTGGCAGTGCTAAAGGACCAGTCAGATCTTATGAACGTCCAGTATCCAATTTAACCAGAATCTCCCCAACCTCATTGTCTCGGTCTTGGGATTTAATTCAAAGCGTGGCCAATGAGCAGCAGAGACGAGAAGCCAATAAAAAACTATTCTCGTCTTCTTCTGACTTAGACGATATTTCCCACTCATTCACATCCAACAAGTCATCAATAAATAAATACCCACAGAAAACTGTAGTTACCTTAAACCCATTCGAAGAAAATGAGGGGGAAGATTTTGATGCCCAATTGTACGTGCCCCAACGGCGAGCATCTTCACCTGACTTCACCTTAGATTCTTTAGAGCCGTTTTTAACTTCTACAGCCACCACAAATCATCGTGTCAGTCCAAGTAAAATAAGTTCTAGGTCTACGTCCTCTATATTTAGCAATCAGAAGACCCATCATATGGAATCCCCGCCGGACGTTATTCACCATAATATAATCCAGTCTGAGTTTGCAATGCCAGAAAAATCTAGGAAACTTATGAAATTATTAGATGAAACTCCAGACTTGCTAAACAAAATGTCATTCAAAAACCATATACCGCCTTCGAATTCAGAAACACTGGAAATTCGACCCATTAAAAGGTGGGAAGAAACTGAAACAGCCGAAGATAAAGAATTTCAAAGCAACCTAAGTTATTTAAATGAATCTTTGAGTCGTATATTGGGTGAAGGGAAAGATCTTAATAAACACAGAGGATCAATCAATCAGAACCAAAATAACTATAGTAGTTCGAAATTTTCATTTGACAAAATGGAGTCCACAACAATAGCTGATGAGAGTTCGGATGAGGATGATCTGTTTCCTATCACTGAAAGCAACAAATTCAGCTTTGACGAGAATGAGTTTGCACATACTAAAACGTCTACTAATAAGCCTACCCAAGTTTCCCACACGTGGATTTCCGACTCCATTGATCACAAACCATCACAGCATGCTCGAGACAATGACGTAACAACGAGCATTTCAGGCACAAACGATCAATACAGAAAAACCCAGAAAAAAGTTGAATTTTGTAAAACTGAAGTTCATTTTACCCCAGACTCAGGGAAATTCCATATTGTGGAAACGGATGAAAATAAACCATCTACTGTTCATCTGTTTCGAAGAAAAAAGAAAAATGAAAAGAAAACTTCGTCGATTACAGCATCGACCACCATTTCGACAAACTCCAAAACTACAGAAACAAAGAAATCGATTCCAAATATTTCTGAGAATCGCGAAAACGAATGTCATCTACATGGCCAAACAGACGAACATCGAAAGTTGTCTAGTGAGAATACAAGTCATACAAGTACACGGCCTTTATTTAGTCGTACCGCTCTTAGTGACGAGGACAGTGAAGGTCTTGAACTCGTTCCTCCTAAGAGTACGGTGGTGGAAGTGGGTGTTGAAAAGAACTCATTGTTTCATTCATTTACTGCTGAACAAGATTCCAAACAAGAACTTGGAATAAATGAAGCAACTGTCACACCTACAACTGCAAACAATTTAGGATCATCCTTGAACTATCTGAATCATCGCAGCAGAAACCAGCATATGAATTTAAACATCGTAGAGAATGACGACGACATGCTGGGTTCATCAGAACTACTTCCACCGTACAAACTACGTAGAGATGACAAATTAATCCCAGACGATTTTGATCCGCTCATTCAAGAGAAAGTTCTAAATCAGAAGAGTAGTTCACACGTGCACAATAACCATAGTAGTAATATCAATGAGAATACAACTGCGCTCATCGATGATCTACTTGATTGCTTGGGAGAGGATGTAGATGAGGGGGATGAGAGTCGTTCAGACATGATTCTAAACGATTATGGTGAACTCAAAATTCAGCGCTACTTAAAGCAACTCAAGTCACCTTCGTCCCTAGTAGGCTCAGAATCCCCGACTGACTTTCTTCAACTTGATGAAGTTGACCCGGATGACGAAGATGCAGCTAAACATTTTCGCTTCGATAATGTCCTCTACGAAAATGGGTCATTTGTTCCCCTCGCCACACGAAGAAGTCTTATTGAAATGAATAATAGGAATAGGAAGCGTGGTACTCATTTCCACTCGTCCGATAATAGCAGTACCATCACAAGCAACTATTCTCTACCCAATTCCGACAGGGAGAGTAATTTTCACGATAGAGATATTTCTAACTATCCATTAAAACTAACAACCATGGAAGCAACTGTAGCAACTAAGGGTCCAAAGCCCCAAATTACCTCTGTCGAACTAAAATATGCTTTGGACTCTGGAAATTCATATTTTTCTGAGCCAGTCAAGAGAAACTTTAAAACACCTAATTCTAAACATGATGAGCAAGAGAAAGTGTATGATATCCCAACGGTTCCAGTGAAACCGGAACTAAGGTCACTCCCTCCCTACAATAGGAATGGAAGGTTTTCCTTGTCTTCGAGTCCAGCTGGACTCTCCCCCACTAGAAGTCCTACACGAGAATCAAATTCATACAAGAATTCCAAACCTCCTGTTCCCATACTTCCTTCAAAATTTTCTTCCTTTGAGAAAACAGGCGCTGCTCTTCGGGAAAGATCATATGCAAAGAAGCAAACGAGTGAAATCGGAACTAGCTTACCCGATTCGGTGGAAAAACCTTCTTTTAAACCTGCTCCCACTCTCCTTTTGAACGATTCAAAGCCAGAGCCAAATTATATCCCGTCAAAGTCCATTGTAAATATAGGTGGGGATGAAAACATTGGAAGTATCAAAAACACTAAAGTCAATTTAAATGAGTCGGAATATAATCTCACAATCAGTCATGATGCCCCATTTTCACGCTCCCAATCTCCCACGCCTAACCAAGCTCAGGAAGAACCAGATGAACAGGACAACACAAACAGCTCAGAGCCTGTTTTGAGTATGGACCACACATGGAAGGGTCCGGCTCACTTTGAAAATCAT
>JAAXYX010002240.1:0-18344 GCA_036851915.1 Ptenothrix huangshanensis
AGTCAATAAGACAATGGAAGAAAGAGTAGACATCGTAGAAGGCTATAACTGTATTTAAACGTTCTACGTTATTCTATTACCCTCAGTGTGGATACAAAAACATTCTGGAATATCGTATTTGCAAAAATTCCTTGAAAGTGCCGACAGGAAAAAAGATAAAAGTCGAAATGGAACAACTTGGGCCAAAGATTCATAAAAGTTGTGAAATGGAGTGTAGGCCGGTGTCTACTTTTAAATAAATTCTTAACTTAATAAAGAGTACACATGAATTAAAATCGTCACCCTTCAGGGGTTGAACATTAATAATTATGTGCATCTTGGTATTTACACTGCTATCGAAATGTCAATCTGGACGATCTATATGCATGTAAATAATTAAGTGGTTGAAGCACTTTAAGCATTTTCAGTCTTACTTTAGTGTTGGACTTTAGTATGGACTCATCTGTCTCCTTAAACCTAATAGGCGATCTGCCCGTTCGTAATCAGCTTAAAAGAGGCAAGAAAAAAGATTGCTTCAAACTTGGAACAAAACTCTTAATTTTTTTTTAAATCTCACTAAATTGTTGCTATCTGCGCTGAAAATCATTTTCTTTTAGCATGCCAGAAATAATTTTGTCATCTTTGTTTATGTCTTGGGCTTACAATGATTTTATTATTTCGTCAATCTCCCATATCCTTACTCTGGTCAGCAGGCGGTAAAACTTGATTAAAGATATATTTGGAATTTTTGAAATAAGACATTCTTGTTACTTATCCTAAATTCTATCATAGAAAATTTATTGCGATTTGTCCACGACCAAGTTCTACAGCTTGTGCTGTCCTGTCACACTCACGCAAAGACGACCGCAACCCACATTGACTTTGGCTCATTTAGCACCTCAAATATTATGATCCGTCACTTCTTGAACATGGACAAGTGTGTTGACAACCTTGTTAGAGTGAAGTTTATGTACGTGTAGGTTTCAAAAGAGATTTAAAATAGTTCTTACTTTCATTTCTGACTTCTAACTCGTGTTTCACTATTGTGTTCGAACAGTATACAGTCTACAAATGTGAATACAACACACATTATTTAAGGTTTTGTGCCAGTGAAGTCAATAACTAACGATAAGACTATAAGACTACACATTACACTAATCTGTTTGGTGAGAAATCCATAGTCATTCTTTCATTGGCATTCTCAGCAAGATTCTAGCGACAATATGGCTATATAGGTGAATAATATAAGGATTTCAAAAAATAATTTCCTTGATTTTATTTGGCAGAAATTGGAAAAGGTATTACATGCCAACATGAAGACGATGACAAGTTTAACCAGCCAGGGAAAAGTGATGATGCTATGGTTTCAATTTACTATTTACAATCGGCATGGAAGATTGTCGTCAGGTTTTTGCAAATGGTTTCAATCAGATGCAAGCCTCTTGAGATCACATCGACGGGCACATAGTGTCAGTGTCGAATTCTCATACGATGATATGCCAAGCACAAACACACCATATTTTACTTTATATATGTTGACGGTTATTGTTATTGTATGATGGCTCACATTTAGTTTAATGCGCCGAGTTTTCTTAAAGCCAAAACCACAAATGGACAAATGGACAAATGCAGTGTGCTAGCTCAGGCCATTTCCATTTTCACCTATTCAACAGTCATCACTAATACTAAATTCTGTATAGCCATGCACAATTATGTAAAATTGCTCAGTACACACACACAAGAACGCATATATTATTTCCATATCCATGTTGTGACGATGACGACTACGGCGCGATGCTTGTTCCCTTTTCTGAAATGAACCCAGTATCGTCGTCGTCTTTTTGTACTCGAAGACATCGTAGATGTTTTCTAGATACTATTTGCATATACATAAACTAAAAGATGTAATGGACATCGGTGATGAGGATAAATAGTAATCGTAATCGTATTTCTCTCTCTCTCTCTCGCTCGTTCGCTCTCTCTCTCTTTTTCCTTGTCTCTTGGTTACACCAGTCAAGAATCAAGCGACCATGTTAAAGCACATTGACTTTAATTTAATTCTTAACATGGAAATCATCATCACATCACAAGTTGTGATGAGATTTGATGTGACCACGTCAGACTTGAGTCTGTAGTCTAGACGTGGAGCACATAATGTTTTTCAGTTCACTTTTGAGTTTCCCCATGTACTTTGTAGTAATTTATTGTATGTACTTACGTGTGAAAAAAAATTAATAATGAAGGCTATATGCACATACATAAATATACCAGGAACTGTTGAAACTTTGAACCTCCTTTCGTTTCAGAGTAATGTGATACGATCAGATAGACTATGCCAATGAGTGCTTGTGTTTTCTTTCCAAACCATGTTTATGCTGGCGGAGAGAGAATCGAGGATCCTATGAAATGGTTGACAAGAAAGTGTCCAAGTTCAGCATTAATAAGTCTAAAGTTTCTATTCTGCCTCTAATTCTGTTTTCCTGTAACGACAATGGTTTGACGAGGATAGTACGATATACTATGATACTCTCTAGCTGACCATAATGATGATGACCATGACGGTGGCCATGACAAGGTGTACCCAAGATGCCGGAGTGCAACTGAATAGGTGTATACATAAGAGAAAAAGTTCCATGGTCTGTATTTTCTGTTCTCTTGTTATACTGCATGGAACTACAGCCATTGCCATTTATGAGGAGCGATTTATAAACTGAGAGAATGATGTGGTTCTTCAAGATCGAAATGCTTTACATTGTATTGTATCGTATTATATTGCTTAGCTGATGGAGACGGAACGGAGATGCTCTAAAGTCTCACGTCTCAGAATACTCAAGAGCCACAAGACCAAGACCAAGACCAAGACCAAGACCAAGACCAAAGTACTTGCTGGGTATGTAGGTATATCCTAGAAAATACCCACGCAGTCCAGAGATATTCTATCATGAGCGCGTAAGTAACAGCTTGAAGAGGAAGGTTTTTGGCAGTTGGACATGGGAGGTCGGTGAGTACCATAATTTCTGAGGAAACAACTCTTCTCTCATATTTTTTCTACTTACTTTGCCTTCGGTTCACTCGTCTTCTCTGTGCCTATGCGTTACCTTCGCTCATCTTCTCTTCTCTTCTCTTCAGCGTCATCGGCACACACATCCACATTACAATCGCATCTAATCACGCGAAAAGGCCACCAGATCTGTGCTCAGAATAATGATTTCGACTTTTACCAGTACCTTCCTAATGTAGACTAAAAATCATATACGTACTTATCTGCCTACTTTGATTCCGATAGATCCACTAAACTAGAAAGTATCCTTTCAAACCTGCATATGTAAATTGTGAATGTTTCACATCCCCAGGTGGAAGCATGTAGTGTTCCACAATGAGTGAGTGCAGCAAAATTAAATACACTTACCTAGGTGCATGTAGAGTAGAATGTTCATATTTATGTGTATTTCATCTTGTAAAAATGTTTATACTTCTCTAAATATTATACTAGATGCCTTTAACGTAATGTCATTCAGACTGAAACTTCCACACACAAACCTGAAGGAAAGCATGCAAGCTTAGTATATAAACCTACATTGTGTGGGAATAGTCTGTGTCAGTGATTGTCATTTGGTAGGGTTTATCACATTTTGCCACAGGTATACATACAGTAATAAATATACATATAAGACATGGTTTCGGTGTCCGTTTATACTCCAGCATCGTCAGTATTTCCGAGTCGGGTTTTCAGCATTTAGGAAAAATAAAAGGAATAAATAAATTCCTTATACCTTATTATGTGAGTCTAGTAAACATTTGTACCTAGGTATACAACTAGGC
The DNA here is from genome assembly GCA_036851915.1 of Ptenothrix huangshanensis. Lineage (NCBI taxonomy): Eukaryota > Metazoa > Arthropoda > Collembola > Symphypleona > Dicyrtomidae > Ptenothrix > Ptenothrix huangshanensis. The sequence goes on from JAAXYX010002240.1 coordinate 3,802, forward strand.
ATACCAGTACATAAGCGTATAATTAAGTACCTGGGTATGTATGATGGGTTCCCCATGTTCACCACACTCACCACTTCAGCATCAACCTGTGAAAGAGGATTAACATCAAAGAAGGAAATAAATAACGACAAGGAACGAACAAACGATCATAAAATATAATAAAAGAAACATCAACTTCTTTCAACTTTAAATCTCGCATGATCATTAAGGTTAAAGATTAAGACTCACGCTATCCGTGAAATAATAAACGGCCGTGTGTCTCTTTATATTTTTTTTTATTTTCATAGCTCCCATTATTATTAATAACATAAAATAAATAATATGAAATATAATGCAACCACTGTGTTACATTCTTCCGTCTACATGTATGTTGGTAAATTGTCAATTCCATCGTAATTTGAATTTTAATTAAGCACAACTGTTGTAAGCTCTTGTTGGCTGATGTGGACTGCTGTAGAACATACCAAGATTGAGGATGCTTTCATTTCTATTCATCTCTCCATTTCAGTTCCCACTATAACATTTAAGGGAAAAGAGGATTCAAATCCAAATTCAAATCAAACCAGTAGCTTCGTATTGACACTTAGAAAATCTTAAGACAAGGGGTCAGAAGCTCATTATGGCGAAGGTTAAGTACACTAACAAAACTGGTGCATCTAAAACGCTGAAAAACTACTCGCATTTAACATGATTATAAATATGCATCTCAAGTTAGCCCGAAGTGCATCAAGAGTGCATTAAGTGCATCCAGCAGTCCGATGTTAATGCGTTTGTGTTTGTGGTGAATTTAATAAGATGCTCCCAAATTGCATTCCTAATTATACTAAATACAAAGAGGCTTTTGGTGTTTTCCTGTTTTAAGATTGTTTATTGTTACAGCGTAGGCATTTAAACAAATAATCAAATATTTGGCTGGCACTTCAGTTTACCTTAACATTTCTGCTTTTCCTGGAATGAATGCAGGAAGGCAAATGGAAGAATGGCCATCGTTTATTACTTTCTGTTCACATATACAAGACGATGGTTATTTAGTTAGGATGTATGTATTAGAATTTCGTGGTACATAAATACCTGAATACCTCGACTAGCGGAAACATTTTGTAGCTAAATAAGACAAAACCGCATAAAACTTAAAAGAAGTAGAAAGTCTTTACAGATATTATAAGCCCATCGTCAATGTATTGTGTGTGAAACGATAAATGCTGTAATTATTGTTGTAATGGAGAAAAATGGATTGCGTGTCAAGTCTATCGTGGGTAAACAGGTGGCAATCAGTTTTTAATTGAAAGTCGGCACTACATCCCTTGACACAGTTTTTCCATCAAGTCCTAAAAGTTACACCATTCATTCAAATCCCCATTCCCCGTCTTCCTTCCATGGTCTAGCTTTCCCGTTTACTCTTCCGCCTCATTGCAGCTCATATGTATGTATTATCATCAATGTATGTAATTCATCAAATTTGGAACAAACGATTTCATGGACCAAGCGTAATGAAAACATCAAATTCCTATTTTTCTAATGATTATTGCTTGAAAATCTTTTGCAAATTGTAAATGCCAACAGTGCAAGGAAGAACCAGGTACACCCGTCAAACTATGACAAATTTTTAATGAATATTAAGAAAATGATTTCCATCAGCATCAACAAATTCTTTTCACATGTGTGTGTTTATTTAATTGCAGTAAGTAGAAAACGGAGGAAAGAGGAATCAAATGTATGAGGTATTTACTCGTCACCAGTTAGCGCTAGTCTGATAGGATTAGCAAGAGTTGCTCCTCGCACGATAACATTTTATGAGGGAAAACAATGGAAATATTAATTGATGTTGGATTTCACGTGGTATGGTTAGAGCAAGAGGTAGGTTGATCGGACTCGCAATCGTGAAAGGAACTAAATGAAGTGCTTGTTCAATATATTCTAATATGTAGCAGTCAGCAATTACTTACAGTCGAGCTTGACTTTTCACGGTTAGTTTATTGGTTATCTTATCTTGCGGTCGGTTGTGTTGTGATGGAAAACTCAACAGTCTACATGACCGTATAATATTGGGTTAAAAAGTATTGAAAAAATTCCACAATGAATTGTATTCCAATTAAAATCCACCATCAGACTAATCTTGAGTCTTGAATCTACGTGCATCTCTACTCCTTCTCCATTTCATAATCGCGATCTTGTTGATGTTTATCGCGATGATATGATGCCCTGGCAAGTCCAAGTCCTAGCCAAGCCAAGCCAAGCCAAGTCAAGCCAAGCCAAGTCAAGATAGCGGCCTGTCCAGTCTTGTCCGTCCATCAATCCGTCTTCTGGGTCGGTGTGAGTCTTTTTCGTTATTGCTAATACTCATGCCGCTGCTAGGAATCCGTTTAGATAGGTAACTTTTTATAAGTTTTTCGTTTTGTCTACCGCTTTGCTTTGACTGGCCACAGTTTCCATACACAAGATAATATGATATTAAAAAATACAAATTTTTGATGGTGATTGACTTTGAGGTGAATCTTAAATGGAGGACATGCATGAAATTTAAGCAAAAATCAAATGGAACTGCATCTTGATCTATTGTGAATTTGTTCTGCAATATGGGAAGGCTTGGATCATTTTCCTCTACAATATACATACATAAATGTACTGGTACCTACTTAGAAATAACTACCGGCTGACACATCCCATTTATTATCCATTTGAAATATTTTAAACATTGAACTTTCTTCGCTTTTCGTACTCTACTACATGGCAAGCATGCTCTATTGAAAAGTACCCACCTAATGCATACGTATCATATATCTCAAACTACATGTTTATAGACAAACTTTTTTCACGGTTTCCATTTCAAATTCAAGGTAAACGAAAGCTAAAAAATCCAACGAATCCAACAAGTCAACTAGCTAATATAACTAATGTACCTATGCTGTGATTTGCCGTAGTCATTACTATTGCTATCGCCATGGAAAGGTGTGAATAATGCCAAAGCTAGCTGACATGCATGTCTTGGAAATTACAAGATTACACAATTGAAAATATTTTTCATATTCATAGTGAACTGAACACATGGTTGAACTGCCACTGCCTTTGCCACTCCATGTGTACCCCTGTCCTGTCCTGTCCAGTCCTGTCTCCTTTTCTTCAGTTTCTTCTGTCCCGTCCTGTCATTTAAATTACATGTGAATATTATTCATAAACTTTTCATTGGTCATGCTGATAATCCGTAAATTTTTTTATATTTGTAAAATTAAATTTTAGTATATATGATACATACTTTGATCTTTGATTTACACTGGGATACGCACTGCTACGCTTTGCCTTGCTTTGCTTTGCTTTGCTTTTACTACACCAGCGTCAGCATCAGCTCAACATCAGCATAAAAAACATCAAAGGTAACATGCAGTTTAGCGTTTAGCAGTACAAGATAAAACACGTTCTTATCTTTTGAGTCATAAAATGAAAAATTAAATATGAAACAAGTCAGGAATTTTGTAGGATCAAGTCAGATATAAAGTGTGGAGTATCTTCACTTACATTATTGCCATTACAATTATACTATTACATTTCTGCTGAATCCTTGATACTGTCATATGCATGGTCGAGTGAATCTTAGTCTGTTCGGGTGTCTACACTAACATTAAGTCTACTTGCATATATGGTGTCCCCACATCTTTAATAACTCGTGTTTCTGTTCACCATAAAAATATGAAACTGAGCACTGCAGTTCAGTTGACCAGACCAATACCAATGTTTCTATTGGTATGATATAACGATAATAACTTGTGCCTGCTGCTTTTCGTGCTCTAGCTGTAACATACTATTTAATAGCTTAGCCGACAAGGTTGTGTGGTGAATGATTGTAAAAATGTCAACTTTGTATTTTACATGGTAGTCAAGATGTCACGAGATTTTTGAATTTGATTACTAGTAGTGAAAAGTTGCTTTCTTCTTGGTTTCATCCCCATCCCGTCACATCTCACTGGTCACAAGCACGGCATCGCTGTGCTAAACCCTCCACTGTACTGTAACCATGTAGCAAAATTGAATTGACAAAAAATTGAATTAAGTTTGAAAGTAGAAGCAATCATAAAGAGTTGTAGCAAATTTGGAAAAAAAATATAGAAAAAAACATTACAAATTATAGGGTTCATTTTAGTACATTAGGTATATTAGGAAGAGTGCATAAATACATATTGGCATTACAATTATATGTACCTTCTCATCGGCAACTCCTCTGCTCAAGAGGGAAAGAATCCATTTTATCCATTAAATTTGTCGATTTGGATTATACTGCATAAATTAACTGGCTACCTGCTGTCACAAGAAAGATATCTCCAAATCCTCAGCCAAACCAAATTCCTGTTCTCAGGCTCATATTTTTGGTGTTATAGGAAGGACGAGGAAGAAGATCCCTATGTAGCGGCATGAAGTAGCGAATCCACATGAAGTGAAGCGAACCCAGTATCAGGGTATCAGTATGAATACATTAGTGGTCATCAACCACCAGGGATGCAGAAAAAAGAATAAGATGGTGACAGTGACAGTATATTTTATTTCCCTGTAATTAATTTATTCTGCCTTTTCTTGAGTAGGTACTAATAATGTAGGCTTAGTGGATGCGGATTGGAGTAGGACGTAGGAGGTGTACATAAGTAGATGTGTATGAGGATGCGGAATTGGACTGATATACTACATAGGTAATACTGTATAGTATAGTGATAGACACACGGATGGCAGGGGGATAATGGAGAACAGTACATGGAATCGAGCCCAAGCTGAAATGAAGGAGGTGATTTAATAAAAGAATAAATTTTAATTGCCATCTTCTTTTAAGTATTTTACCTGTTGATATTAAAGCCGTGGTAGAAATGTGTAGGGCTAAGTGGACATACGTACCTATTGGATAATTGAGCGTGACGACATGAAACAATGAGCCAATACTATTCATGAGTTTGTCAAAATGATGTTGACGGTGGTCTATCCTTCTTGTCTGCTCCACCAATCTTTCCAACTCTCGCACATGTTCGCATGTTAATGTTCACTATTTCTCTGCGTCTACGTACGTATGCCTGCCTGCCTCATTCTGATTGTGAGTTTGTGAGACTGAAGGCTGCTACTAAATGAATCAAGTACATACTCCAGGCCATAGCTTACCTATACGTCGTCAGGACCGTCGGAACCACAGCCAGAAGCAACAGCTGTAGCTACAACCCATACAGCTCAGCTCCGCTGTCTTGCTTGTCTTGTCTTATTGTGTCAATGTGAATAGCGAATACTTAATGACTGTCGAGGAGAAAGTCTTATAGTCTTTGAGTAGCGCCTATCACACATCGTAATCGTAATCCTATCGTATCACTTAATCGTGTTATGCTCAGCTCCTCTGCTCACATACGATAGGCTAGCATTTAGCATTTAATTCAATTCACACGGGTTCGGGATCGCAGCTACTTCAACATTCACATAAACTTAATAATGGCCTAGATTTTATTGGAATCACATACAAATGGACCTACCAAGATAATTATCAAGTATTAAGAAGGTATTAATTTGTGGGTACTGTTGCTGAACCCAGGCTTTAAGCTACACAGGTTAAATATCAATAAAGGAAAACGACCGGCATTCGGCATCCAAAATCCTGAAAATTGCATGAACAACACTCTTATTATAATAATTAATTACTGTGATTTTTATTATTACAAAACGTGGCGTGTTATTTATGTTGGGTCTCGAGCGTGTTACGATGTCTATGGATGAGGATCGATGAGGAAAGCCCACAAAAGTAGCTTTGTCTTGCCTTTACTGTCGAGTCTTACGCTGGTGTGTGTGTGTGTGGAGAGCAGAAGCAAGTTTCATATAAATTCCGTATTCATTAAAACTCATAAAAACTAGCTGTTTAAACAAACAATAATTATTATGATTGTAAGAGTTGCAACTCATTGAGAGATAGGTAGATAAATAATTTACATAGGTTTGTACGTGTGTATATGGTCATACATGTGTAGTAACTACTACCTGGACAAGTCTCTAGTCTCTATCTGTAGTTCGCGGGTCTGTCAGGAATTATGTAAATGATAATTTTGCTTTTAATTACACACTTGTATTGTTCTTTATTATCTGTACAGATATCTCATCCAGTCCAGTCCAACTCTCTCTCTCTCTCTCTCTCTTAACGTTATCCGCTGTGCAAGGGTTGTGCTCCTGCTCATACTTATAATTATTGAGGAAATTTATATAATAATTATAAAATTATTAATACCTATGACATGGGAGCAATAAATATGAGCTCCTTTCTATTCCTCTGAGTTCCTGTATCTGCTTCTTTATTCTCTTCTTCAACCATTAGATGAGAAAACAACCATTTTTCTCAGTCCAGTCCGTCTTTCTCTAGCTACTCACAAATTTACAATCAAAGGATGCCGTTTACCCTTTTGCCTTCACAGTTTTACCCACTCCTGCATAATGCTAGGATACCCACAGTGTGAATTCAAATGCAAACCTATAACTATGTATGCTGCTGCATAACACGGTACACTGTAAGTACCATCCACCTACAAAGGATGTATGTGTCTCTTTTTAAGTGCAAAGGCAAAGTCAAAAATATTCAAATCATGTCTACAGCGTAGATGATAACATGTAAGCTTCTATAGAGGGTTAATGGGCAACCCGCCCGGGATATCTTATGAACTTATGAGATGGTGGATGTCATTAGTTTTAGATGCCTCGTGCCACGAAAGTCATATAGAAAGCCACTTGCTTCCTCTTACCGGTCCTACAACTTCGACAATCTCTTTCTCTCTGAATCCCTCCTCGTTATTACTTCCTAAATTTCGGTTTCATCTCTCAAAGGAACTAGAGCCAGTAGAGAATCAGTGGATGGTATACAGTACATCATCCCCGTATTTATACATAGGCATCGACAACTACAACGTGGGCTCTAGCAGCGTCTTCTCACTGTCTATCTGACCGTCTGCCTATCTATCTCTAGTTCAAGTTTTTACACAACATTAAGCTACTTGACCGGTATATGATCACTTTATCACACGCGTACGTCGTACTCTGGTAATTGGAATTATTGTGGAACTGGGTTATTGCTCTGGTTGTTCTGTTCAGGTTCAAGTTGTAGTTTTATTCCACTTGTTCCTCTGCATACATACATGGGTACATGCAAAGTCAACTTTAAACATAACGGTGAACTTCAATCGACTTCAGTTAAGAATATAATTGTGCATCGTATTTATTTTGATCAACCTACGTTAGATGGTATGGTGTACAACACAACTAACACAAGGTAATCCAGAATGTCAATCTTTCAGAGGTTCTTGTGTTAATTAAGCAAAGGTTAGTATGCAACAAACAACTATAGTCGAAAATACTAAAAAGGTTTCCTTCCATTTAGTTTATAAGCACCTTTCAAAATTGGCATTTTTTGTACTTTATTTTAGGCGCACAACTCAATCTCAAAATCAATAGGAAGATCTCAGAAGCTACGTGATGTACCTGAAGGAGACAAAAAAAACTTTCACGACTTTGTTTCTCAGCAGTCTTGTCCTTGCTTCGCATGCAGGGGACTCTAGACCGGTGCTTGTTTTCTGATAAACTTTGGATTGCACAGAAGTTAACAGAAAAATCAGAAGCCCAAGTCGGCATAACAATTAGGACTTTCCATGAAAACATCTCGATTTTGAGATTCATCCCTGTGCCGACACCGCCGACAACCTATGGATCAAAGGTTCTGTTGACAATTATCATTAATATTGTTTGTATTATTACGTGAGGTTCTCATAAGGCTTCAAAGTTGACAACACAAAAACATACTGTCCACTAAATTCGACTACAATTTTATTCTATAGTTGAACCTAACTTCAACATTAATTTCTTAATCAAATGCAGAAAACTATTAAACTTCAGGACCCGACTTTATAGACCAGAGATATTTGTTGGAAAATTACATAAATATTTCTCAGCAATGATTTTCATTTTCTTTTTTTCCGTTAGTAGTACAACGAAAGATATTATTATATAATATCACCAACAATTTTAGATATTTGACTTTTTAGATGCACCAGTTTTTACCGTGTATAGATAATTTAATAATCATGTTAATATTAAAATACTCTACTACGGCAGGATTGAGCCAAAACGGGACTCACACTTTGGTCTGATATACATCATCGGCCTCCACAATTAATCCCCTTGATTATTCCATTTTTCTCCATTTCTGTTTGAATTTTCTTTGCTTTAAAGGATAAAAAGGGATTTCAGTCGTTCATTCAGGTCGGATACCCACAATATATAAAAATAATTTCGTCAAGTACAGCGTAGTCAATAAACATGTATAACTGAATTTAAACGAAAAATAGTGAATTATTTTGTCATTCACTGACTACACAAAGCTCTTATTTTTTACAGTTCATCCAAATCTTAAATGGATTGACAAAATGAAACAGGTTAATAAATGCTATCTTGCTTGTACTCAGTTTCTATCTATGTACGTAGAGCTTTTCAATGAACATTATAGTAGATACGAGTACTACCCTTCAACTATTTCATTAGCTGAACAAGATTTGTTCATTATTATACATTTTACACTCAGATTTAATCTGTTCGAAGAAGGACCAACATGAGGCGAGCTGAGCGTTCCGATGGGTAAGGAAAGCATAAACATAGTATGATTGTATTATTATGATGTCCTCTCTGTTGTTGCAGTTGTAGATTCGCTGAGGACGAGGAACCCGAACTACAGACATTAAACATTAAAACCTAATGCTTGAGTTATCTGGAGAGAAAAGACAGAGACACTACAGATATCATTTTGTTAAAGTACATATGTATATAAGAAAATATCCACTATCATTCCTTGCAGTTTTACTTGCTATCGCATTGGGCCATTATCATTCGAACGTACATACAGACCATTATCAAAATGTCTTTGCTTACAGTTATTACGCTCATCCGTTTCAGAAAGTTAGAATTTTTGAAAAATTCTGCAAAGGTAATCATCATAGTCTTAAACTTGTTAGTAATTTTCATCAAATGTTTATCGTTCAACGTCTCATCATGTTTAGTGTCAACGAACTGTCCGTCATTTTAATGTCATTCCTAAAGATACCTATATCAGATTACAAGTACATTACACACATACATATGTATCATGTATGTAGTCTTGGGTTTCAGTTGAATTTTGAAACCTTGATCCTTATTTTGTCATTTTTCTTACTAGTGATTTTTTTCCAAAGGACCGTCCACAAATGGTTAGAGTCGTGTGTTGTAAAATGCTCTCGAGGAGCATTACTACGTGAGATCGTAAATCGTAATCCGAATTCGTAATCGTATCATCATCTACGATAAATTAGCTCTCATCGGCACAGTATCATCGTATCAAACTATCAAATCTCCGAATCATCCATCCCGACCAGTTTCAATCGTGTGACATCCGCAGATAAGTGTACAGGAGGAAGGCAGTATGTACGAAAACGCAGATGAAAAGAGCGAGTTATTTCATCAAATCCTCTAACTGCGGCAACAGGGAATGTCTCATAAACATGCTGAAATTTGTAATTTGTCAATGCAATTTTAGTCTCCAAACTTCAACCAATCCTTACCTTGCCTGCATTTGTATTTATGTATTTTGTATATTCAATTGTCTGCTCTCAAGTTTTCATGGTACATAGTAAGAGTTAGAAGTTTTCTGTTGTAGTCTTACTTATAGAAGAATAAAAATGTTCAATGTACCCGACTAAATATGTACTCAGACCAGATCATCCATGTTTAATTCAATACGAATCCCTTGTGCATATACGCTGTGTGACAACGTCTTGTGTACTACTACTAATACACTAGTTGTTACATAATGCAGGAGCTCTGACAAGTGAAACGTAAGAAATCCGTGTACATTTATACGCTGATATCAGTATTTTAATTTTTGTTCGTTCTACAACTACCAACTACTGATTTTATCTCGACCACTTTGGTATTTGTCATGAAGTCTCCTCATTCCGTTTGGATTTCTAGTCCTCTCATCATTTACAAATAATACCTACTTTTCTTTGAGGAGATATAGTATGGGCAATATAAATTGTAACTGTACTACTATGTTTACCAGCATATAAATGAAAGAGGAAAAATTCCGAATTCAAATACATACATACGAGCCTGTAATAGTACTAATGCAATACACCTTGTTTTACGATTAGAAAAGCTACTGCTTTGGATACTGGACGGTCTTGTCGGTATCCAACAAGAATGAGACTTTAACTGAATGAATCGAGTTTGAATTCCGAATGAAACTAAAGTTTAAAGTTAATAAAGTTAATGTGGTAAGTAAAAGGATTAAACAGATTCTAATTCCTGACTGATATTCTTAAGATTGGTTGAATAAGTATGACGGTAAGTAAATCTTTTACCAGTCTAGGGTACATTCATATTCCCTTAATAGTTGAATGAATACATCAGTATTTAGCTTAGGGACAAGGAAGATATCTGTGTGCCGTTCAATCAACCTATTCTAGATAAATGTGTGTACCGAAGCAATGGATATGAAAAGGTTTAGGTAGCTCCAAACATCCAATGCAACTCAACGACTTAGCAGGAATCAACTCAAATCCACTTCCATTCCACCGTCCATCAGTATACTTAATCGCATCATTTCCGATTCATCTTATCGCATCATATCGTGGTTCGAACAAAAAATGGGAAAACTTAAACTTTTGTTTCACATACGATACCTTACGATACGTTGAGGATGTACAAGTGTATTTAAACGAAAAATATTTTAAAAGCTTGAATCAAATCGTCAATCGAAATCGTAGTCGTACTTCACTTTAGCCAGTTAAGTCGACATGGGGAATTTACTTTGGCCATTATAGCGATTGCTTATATAATAATACGACAATGACCATACATTGATACTGGTTTGATCTCTTCCCTCCTGCACTTTTCAGTAAGTTCTATCCATTTATAATTACATACAGGAAAGGAGAAAGCTTGAAGCGGGAAGGTGTGTGAATGACTTCCAAGATACAATCCTCTAGAGTAGGTAGGTGCCTATTTACATAAAGGTCTTGTCACAAAAGAAACTTTTCACAGCTTTGAGCTTAGCATTTTACTTCGAACCGATTGACTTACGATTATTCGAGTTCACAAACTCATTTCCATGCATTACGGAATAGTTTGGACTGAATTACTGAATAACTGAGCCCTACACTAGATGTAGGTATGTGCTTCACTGTAATTATACGAACGTTACTAACAACAACAACAACAACAACAACGAATTTGTTTGGAAAATCTTCCAGAAGCTTTCACGTATCTGCTGAAGCAAAGTTCTTTATAGTACTGTCGTCCACATACATACTGAATTCTGTCTCATTGCAGCAAATAGGAATGTCTTTTTTTCTCCTTAACGAAACGAACGCGGGCAGTTGGCTCTAGCTTCAACTCTTAAGCTTCGAGGAAATTCTTAATGGATGGGGGCAAGAGGGATAAATGGAAGTTTATTAGTATTCGACAATCTGTGACACGAATTAATGATGATGGACGTGATTTGTAGTCATGATCTGCGATAGAAGATAACAGATACAGATATACGAATAATGTTAGTTCTGAAAGAACAAATCCAACCTAACCAAAATCAAGCACAACTATAAAGGGAAGGGGTGGGGAAAAAGATTACTTGTCGTCCTCTTCCTTGAATATTATCCTCACAACTCAGTCGATGCAGTCACAGATATCTACATAATAGTTTCTGCAGTCCATACTCAAGGAATTACTCAAGCTACATATGTATACTATCAAGTACCAGTATTCAGTATTTACCAGTGCACAACATAATAATGGCACCAACACCAACTAATGTCCTCCTCGTTAGGCCTAAAAAGACAAACCAAAAAAAATTTCCATTTTTTTCCGTTGAAATCTGAAACGTGCAAAAGTTTTCTATGAAAAGATTAAAGATTATAGTAGCTTTATTATATTAGCTATTAGTTTTACTTTACTTACTAAGGTCTAGCAAAATCTGTCTGTCTACATTATGTTGACGACCGAGAAGCATATGTAATTGGAAGAGCAGCAAGATAGATAGACATTGGAGGAGATTTGCACTTGTTGGCTGGCAAAAGGTGTGCACGGTGGGTTGTGCGAGATCATTAGCATGCAATAAGGTACTCAGGACCTGCATAATAATTAGCTACAGAATCTGTATGCATGGACCTCGTACAGAATATATACATAACCACATCCTACCTCCCTATCTGTATTAGAAAATCATCAGAGGGAATGTTAAGTTAATAAATAGTTAATGGTGAATGTATGTTGTGGGTACACGGACATCGTCGTTCACTGGGGAGAAAACGAGGGAGAACATTTTTTACCTCATTCTTAATCCACACAATCTATCTAATACAAATACCGCACTCAGAGTCCGTTCAAGCTTGGAGTTGAGAATACTAATTATCACAGCACCTCTCTTGACTTATCATTGGTAAATATAGTTAGTGCTGGTCTGTTAGCTAGTAGCAATACACGTATTTACTGCATGCCTTATTATTTTGTTTACAATATACTAATGCTTCTGTAAAAAGCATGCTTTCACACACTAATGATTCCAACACAACTAGGAATACACACAAAAAATTATGCCTTATTACCGATGTCAGTTATTATACACCTCATGGAGTTTGCAGGCATTACGATTTTATTACCTGTCGCACTTCAACGTGATAATTTTGTCCTCCTACAGTATCCACATTTTCAGTCCTACTAATGAAAAAATTCCAAGCTTTCTATTCTATTATTAATTTATTAATTTGAAGAAAACGTATTCAAAACATTTAATGCGTTGTGTAACTGTCTTTATGACTACTGCCAAACAATAAGATATAAGACGTGATAAAATTTTCCGCTTTTAATATCCAGAGTAGTAGTGACAATTATGTTTACCATTAGAATGACAATGTACTTTTCTCCTTCCCTACCTAAAGTGCTACTGCATCCTGCTGCTGGTAGTTTACTAGCATTGAACACAATCACCATCGCTACTGCATTATTGCATCTTGTCTTCCATCCAGAATAGCAATTGCACTCGACATCGACAATAATTAAATGAGTATCAACTTGGCAGACTAGGAAGAAAAGTAGTTACTTGCAGCAAAATAAATAGGTAATTATAATTAAGTGACTACTTTCATTTTCTTTTTTATCCTGTCAGGTCAATACACAATAATATGTTGTAGGTTGTTTATTGGTACTCATCTCGTCATCATCGCCGTTGATCGTGCATCGACAGATTAGAGCAGGCGCAGCTGGAATTTACGAATGTCACAGGCAAATTGGATTTGAATCTCGTACAATCTGCCTGCGCTCACTCCTCTATGCATTCACACAAGCTATGGGGTAGATTAATTGAATCCCGTTGAAATTATGGGTATATAGGGGATCAGGGATCTAAGGATCGGGCACTGTATAATGTATCTCATATCTGCATACAACCTACAACTGAGCATCGTCATCAAATTAAGTGGCTTCAGCCTCCTTCAGGAGAAAACTTTGTGAAAATTCACAAATGTCAAACCTGCGATGTCAATTATAAAATGACAATCATCATCATGTCGGCGAAACAACGAACAAGCTACAAAGTCAAGGAATAAATTTTAATAATTATACTTAAAGATAATAGGTTTATCATGTAGAAAAGATATGTGATGATAGACATGAGGCAATCAGACCTTATGTTTGACAATTACGACAACAAACCCGACGACAACTGCCGATGATCTGCCATTCCTTAATTATAGGCTTTCAAATATTCACTGTAAATATCTAATAAAAACGGACCGAGAACGAACAGTAGATGATATTTATCTATTAGTTTCTTGAAATAAGCGTTTTTTGCAATGCTATCGCCATTAATTCTGTAGCCAACTTTTAGCTGATGCATTCAATGAAAATTAGGAGGCAGTCGAACTTTTTTTACGATTCATCAATAAAAAAGTACCTTTAGAACTCTAAGCCTTCAGTTCGAGATGAGATGAGGACCATAATTTGAATTTGATGTAAGATTTAATCAGATAAACTACAAAGACAATCAACTGAGTCAGCTTCTAAGTAGCATTTAGCATTTCATCACTAACAGATAGATTTCAATTTCGGCTAAAAATCTAATTACTTTACACAGATGATACCATGATCCTCGTCTTGATCACCATCCTACACTCTCTGTATCTTTCCCTATAACGCTATACATACTAGTAAATTTTTCAATTGGATATCGGTTGGTGTTGGTATCCGTATCACTTGTAATTAATGGAACAACTTAGTCGGCGAAAGGATTGGATTGCATTGCGTGTCGGTAACTTTATTTGTTCTGAATAAATTTGGATTCTCTTCCATTTTTACAATTAAAAGTCGTTACTTTCTACGACTAAAAACAATGTGAGAGTATGCAACATAAACGTACTAAAAGAGCCCTCCATGCTACAGTTAGTTTTCATTAATATAAATAAAAATTAAAATACCTAATCAGAAATTAAAATGAACCAAACTAATTCCATTTTCATCCCCGACCTAAA